>JADRCD010238341.1:0-35625 GCA_019843815.1 Montemys delectorum
TTATGTTAGTTAAAGTTTGGAGAGGAACCCCCGCCCCATAAAAGTGTGTGTGTGTGTGTGTGTGTGTGTGTGTGTGTGTGTGTGTGTGTAAAACTGTGTTTATCAGTTTGGGTAGGCCACAAAGATTGGATAGTACAATAGTGACCCATAAGCACTCTGGATAGTCAGAAAAGCTAGTCTCTCAATACACAATTCAGGATATCCTAAAAGCCCCTGTTTACTGCTGAAAGCCTGAGAAATCCTAGGAATCCTGCTGGCACCGAGTCCACTCTGAAAGAATAAAGAAACTGGAGCCTGAAGTTATGACCAATAAATATACTCACCTGGAAAACAAAAACACTTGGAAGTAACAGCATGTGCTGCCTTTTTGTCTTCATTTTAAATTGGGAAATTAACCCCAATTCACAAGAGAGTGGGTCTCCACTCTCTCTCAAGTCAATTTTTCTACAGATCAATCCCCCTTGTAAGGGTTGCTGTGCTTGTGTTGCATAAGTTCTAGGAATCTCAAAATGCAGTCAAGTTCAAAACCAAGACAGACTATCATCTGTGCCTTTTACAAAACAACAATATATGCATATGTTCACCAGAGTTATTGCTGGAAGTAATAATGTCTATGCCCCTTATTGACTCAAACTAGTAGAATTCTATAATATATTAAGTCATCTCATTTATAGGTTCCATTCCATACAGAACTCTTATGGAGATACTGATGGTATGATTACTGTATAAACATTCCTTTTCCTAATGATTAAACTCCAAATACTATTTGTATTCTCTCTCTCTTTTTTTTTTTTTTTTTTTTTTTTTTTTTTGGTTTTTCGAGACAAAGTTTCTCTGTGTAGCCCTGGCTATCCTGGAACTCACTCCATAGACCAGGCTGAGAACTCAGAAATCTGCCTGCCTCTGCCTCCCAAGTGCTGGGATTAAAGGCATGCGCCACCACTGCCCAGCTATTTGTATTCTTTTACCAAAAGAGAAAACTTCATTGTTAGGATTACATACATAGTAAACATATCTGTATGTAGCACATAAATCATGTGTGCGCGTGCACGCGCGCACACACACACACACATACACACACACACAGTAAACATTGACAAGAATCTAGTAGGAATTTAAAGTAAAAAAATACTGATTAAGTAGCCATGAAGATATTAAGAATATCTCACAAAGCAATCCTAAGAAACAGTCTTTCAGCTAGACACTAAGAAGGGAAAGAAGACAATTTCCAAACATATGATAATCCAAACAGGTAAAGTAGAATGATTGTATCTTCTATGAGCTGCTGTATAATTAGAAAGTTTGTCTATTATGGAAAAACTATGGGTCCTTCTATTTCAAAGTCCCAGATTCTGCAGAAAAAGAAGAGCATTGTAGCCAACTATGGTAGTGAGAACTAGGAATCCAAGTTAATCCATATGGAAAGAAAGGTGTCTGCATACAGTCTTTATTCATCACTCTCCATTAGTGAAAAGACAGATCCCAATAGTAGAAGTCTTTTGCTGTTGTCTGATCAATGCTTAGTTCACTGAGGGATATAAGAACCCATCTCTGAAACTCTGGCTTCTCCATTGAGTCTTACTATTTTTCACATTTTTAAACAAATCAAATGTGTTCCTTGATATTTTAGTACATGTAAATAATACATACCGTTTACTCTCACTCTAACCTTTGCTCATCACTCCCTTTCCCCTAGAAATGTCTTTCCCATATTCTTTTCTATTTTTCTACACTGAGTTTAACCAAAGACATCAATGTGACTATAAATTGTAAACCGTATCCTAGAACCTGCAGGGTTCAGCAGCAGGAACACACCTGAGGACACTAAATCTTGCTTCCCCAAAATTCATACTACAGGTAACCCTTCAACTGCAAGGTGTATGACTCCAAAAGCCCTTAACTGTTCTTCCAAAGGCAGGGGGTGGGGTGGGCTGGTGGCCTGGCCGAGGCTCTTTCTCTCCCTCCCTGGAGGCAGAGGTCCTGATGCTGAGGCCAGGATCTCTCTCTCTCCCCCAGAGCTGAACTGTTTGCTACACAGCACCTTAATTAAAAAGGAGGCAATGTATAAATGAGTTATTTTATTGTAGGAAGGAGAAATATGCTAGCTGAGTAGAGAGAAGGAAAGGAGAAGAAGGAGAGAGAGAGAAAGGAGAGGGAGAAAGCAAAAGAAGAGAACAAAGAGCAGAGAGGAGAGAGAGGGAGTAAGAGTTAGAGAGAAGAGTAGGAGAGTAAGAAAACAAAAGAGTGAGGAGGGGGCAAACCACCCCTTTTATTGTATGGGGCATGGCATGCCTGGCTTGTGGTCAGATGACTGTGTGTAAGGTCTAGTTAGAATGCTGGGAGTTTGAGGTATTGTCTGCCTGGTAGAGCACACATTTCTTGCAGGGGCAGCTGTGAGGGATTTGGGCTGAAATCTAAGCTATTGGTTTCAGGAGCTATCACCGAATGCCTACCATACCTTGTGAACAAATTTACTTTGCTCAGTGGGTCTCCAGGGTTCCGAGGTGGCCACTCTACTGGACTCCAGCTGTCAGAATTCCCCACTGTCCTACATTTAACCTTTACTTACTATAGGCAGGGACAGCCCTGTGCAAGCTCCTATAATTTCTGAGAAATTTTATCTCAAAGATGCAAATTAGAGAGAGGCCTTAAGTCATCTCTGATCTTCAGATTCATGTTAATTGACCCTTTCCTTAAAATAATATTGCTGGAGAGATGGTGCAGGTGTTACAAGTATTTATAGCTCTTTTTTTTTTCTTCAGAGAACCTGTATTTGGTCTCTAGCATCCATATAGGTCAAAATCATCTGTAACTCCAGTTCCAGGGGATCTGACTACCTCTTCAGGCCTCTGTGGACACTGCATGAATTTATTTGGGCTAAATATCTTTTAAAATATTAATTTCATGAATATTAACATTTAGCTCCAATAATAAGGTATCTGAAAGTTATATAAAGATATATAAATTTTATACATGCATCTTGAAAACTGTCTGAGACTTTGCAATATTAGCATACTTCTCTTCAATGTACAAGTGGCTTCAAGTGTGCTGACCTCTTGTACCTTCCACTCTAGCCTTAAAATTCTTTTGTAGTAGCTGGTTTGAGTCACCTCTTTTGTGTGTATGGTATCTCCGGATATTTAGTATTATTGACATTTTCAGGAATATGTCTGGTCCTTGGTTTCTAACACATTGATCGACTGGAAATACTCTGTCTTCATTCAACTTAATTTGAGTCCTATTTGCATTATACAAATGCCTGATGATATGCATCCCAACAATTGTCAAGACTCTGATAGTAATTGATGTGAGATTTGTCAGATTTTTTTATACCAACATTGCCTCTTCCCATCTATTATAGAGCTCTTTGTGTTTGTCATGTAAGCGATCAATTCCTAACAAATTATAGCAATATAACTTTTACCCTTGGCCTCTTTACAAACTCATACAAAATCTTACCTGTCTCTGAGCCTGCTTTTGTGGGCTTTCTTGATTTTAGAACTACAAACTTTGCTGAAAGATACTTTAAAAAAAAAAAATCACACTTTCACAAACAGAATCGTTTATGAGGATAAGGGAGGCACTGTCATTACCGCTGCACTGTGCCCAGGTTAGTTCAATTCTTTGCATTGTGCCCAGGTTAGTCCAATTCTTTGCACTGTGCCCAGGTTAGTTCAATTCTTTTGACTGATCAAGAGTGACTAAGAGTACTTACTTACTCTGGGACGGCACTGCTCCAAAGGGTGGCTGTTACCTGACTTATTGCTCTATCTTAGAAAAGATCCATCCTACATCTATGGAAAGGATAAGCAACAGATAGACTCTAGTTATTTCCTTGGCAACGATGAGTTCTCTTCCTATGATCACAGCTCCCAGGTAGCTCCTAAGCAATTATGGCGGTAGGAAAGCAAATGCCTGTCTCCTCCTTTAATGTAGCATAGCTATTAACAATCTTCTTTGAGAATCTGGTGAGATAGTGCATTGGAGAGCTTTGCATTTCCTTTTCTGGACTCTGCCTTCATTACCACCTACAGAGGTTTCCCATAAGAAACTTTATCCTTCTGTCTGCAAGGTCACCTTCCTTGCTGCACAAACTCTCTTACCAGAACACCAGTCTAAGCCAAGTGAGTCTGAGAATAAAGGAATCAGCAGACGTATCTTCAATTTTCTTTATCAGTTTTAGCCAGGCTTTCAATTGGTTGGATATTTTATAAAACTTTGAATGTTTTACAAATTATAAAAAAAAGAAGCCAATCCAGTTTTGCACTTATTTTTCCACTGAGTACCTCATTAATCAGGTTTTCTCTAGAGTTATACAGACTCTCTTTATTATTCTGGGAAGCCAATGAATAATCACTATTTCCAAGATTATCACATCATCATCGACTTTGGAAATTACATTGGAAAACTTTATTAAATTTCATGAGGCTTAGATATTGGAGAATATACTAGATTAATTAATAAAAGAATGCCTTTTGTAGCTTATGCCCATTAGTAATTAAAAATGGAAGCCATTTCTGCTAACCATACACGCAGTACTCCTTTAGCTACTAGACAGGTCTCTCTCCATCAAGAACTGCTCTAAGGGCTAGAAAGATGACTCATCAGTTAAGAGCACTGATTGCTCTTCCAGAGGTCCTGAGTTCAAATCCCAGTAGCCACATCATTGCTTCCAACCATCCATAACGAAATCTGATGTCCTCTTCTAGTGTGTCTGAAGACAGTGACAGTGTTCTTAAATAAAATAAACAAATGAAAAAAAAAAAAAGAATTGCTCTCTTTCCCAATAGGTTTCCCTTCTAGTGAGATGGCACACAGTCGTCGGTAAATATATTTAGTTTGAGTTTTACCTCCATTAATTCTAGTATTTGGGAAACTGTATCTTTCTAAACCTCTAAGGTTGTATTGTGAATCACAGTCCCTACTATTTAAATATAGGATATAGATGAATCAAGTTTATAATATGAAATATGACATCATAAAGTTTCCTTCTTCACACTTCCAAATCCTTTTCAGAAGCATGGCATATCAGTGAAGGTATGAAAAATAATTATTGTCCACACACTGGAGGGATTTATGTATCAAACATGAATGCTCTGTGATAACGGTGAATTTGGAGCAGAACTATAATAGGATAGCAAGTTTCTTAGGCCTGTTCCTGGTTTGTTCATTTTTCCCGATACTTTTCAAAATATTCAGCCACAACATCTTTGGTCCTTTAGGATGATCACACAAGATAAAAATTCAGTTACCTGGGAGGTTAGGAGTTAATATGTAAAAAGGACAATTTCTCTCCCTTCTCAGTCATCGTAAGAAAAGTTCAGATTTTTTGTTTGTTTGTTTTTTTCTATGATAATGATATGCCTTGGTCAATAAAGTGTTTTCCTTGCAAACTAAAGAACCTGATTTAAATCCCAGCAAACCATATACAGAGCTTATATGCTTATACTTTCTGTAATTACAGTGCAGGAGAGACAGAAGCAGTAAATACCTGCTGGCTGACTGGCCAGCAAGCCTAGCCTAGGCAGTCAGGTCTAGACCAATGAGCAAAACCTATGCATACAGTTTATGAGGAATCACACCTAATGCTGACTGCTTAGTTTTAATGGACATGTGGTGCCTGCATATACACATTAAAAGACACAGGCACATAAAAGAAAAGTGGGATGTTCCTGCAGTATTTTTCATTCCATTTCTGTGCCCATACACCTGATCACTGAACTCTCTTGTGTAGCTAAGTTAGGCCCAGTAATGTTTCTGTGTTTAGATCCCCCCATCTCTTATTGGTACTGCTACACTAATTTTATGAATGACTCTTGTATCTAACCTCTGCCTAGTCAATCCATCTCTGCAGAAACTAAACTATCTTTCTTATTACCATGGTATCCAGTTCTTCAGAATTCTGTTTGTCTACTTTATATGTAAACAAAAATCCCAAGATCTCCATTAAGTGTCCCTGCACATATGTATAACCATCAATTATCACAACACTGTTTCCCTTTATGCAGGTCTGCCTCTCACTAGTAAGTGACCCTTTATCTTATACCTCGCTGTATCTTGAATCTAGCTATTCAAAGGATGTAGTCTTCCCTCCATAAAAGCCATTTTGCTCCTACTATAAATGCATAGGAAACAATGACAATGTGTGAAACTTATAAAATTGCAATGTGCATTAAGTATTTGTTATTTGTTTTTTACATATATTTATGTCATAAATTCTCAATTGACCCAATGTCTTTCCCAAAAAAATAAAATTACTTAGTGGAAAGAAAATGATGATAGACATGCTGAAGATCTCTGGGCTACAGAAACTCTGCAAGTTTGTTCATTTGTGGATAGTTTCTCTCAGATTGGATAATTTAAACCTAATTTATATCCTTTTATTTTACTCTGGATTTGAAGCTGTGAAATTCTGCTCTACAATATGGACTAATCCTTCATAGGTTAGTATTTCATAGAGCAATATCTCCTCCATAGAACCTAAGAAGGAAATTCTTGCATACTAGCTTACTAACAATATCAATCCAGTTGAAGAAAAAACACACAATTCAAATCATAATGCTCAAATGACTGCAAGCTGCTACACCAATAGTAGTTATGATTAATTTTGGTTTGTTCTTACAAAAATGAATAAGTCAAACAAAGAAGGCTGTGACAATATTTTTTTTAAAGATAAGATTCTGTAATGACTCATAGCCAACGTGATTCACAGGATAGAGTCCAGGATATTTTCACATCACTTACAATATCCTCTTATTGTCACCTTCAGTGGAAGAAATGTTGTGAATTCAGACATAAGACTGCCATCTATTAGTTATTTAAAATAAACATAACAGCAATGTTGTTGAGAGAGAATTTTCCATTAACCATTAGTGTACTTCTCCTGAGACTTTCTAAGGTGAGCACATCCTTGACATCTTCTATTTAGTTAAGTGAAACAAGTAAGTTTAAGAAACGCCAGATGACTCTTCTCAGGTGGTACACACAGTTATAAATAGAAGGCTTCCAAACCATACTTTCCTGGAATTTTTTACCAGCCATGTTTATAAGTGACTGATAATACACAGTGTCTCTAGGAGAAAGTGCAGAGGTTCCTTCTTGCATGAGTCTGAACACTGGTTTCTCAGCAACATTGGCTTCCATAAACTCTGGGGGTGGGTGGGGGTCAGGAGAAAAGTACAGAGAGTGAGGAAATTGAATAGAAATAAGTACCAGTGTGGGATGAGAAACTGCAGGTAGTCACTAGAAAGTCCCAGACTCCAGGGAAGTGAGAGGCTCCCAGGGGCCAATGGGGATGACTTTAGTTGAAATACCCAACATAGGGTAGGTTCAACCTGTAGAGACCACCTCAAGTAGATAGGTACTGTCCACCCAGTTGAAGAATGAGGCCACCCTCCCATCACAAAATTCTTAACCCAGAAATGTGCCTGTCCAAAGAAAAGACAAGGACAAAAAAATGGATCATAAACTGAAGGAAAGGCCATATAGAATCAGCCCAACCTAGGGATCGATCCCATTAGCAGACACCAAACTCTTACACTATTGCTGATGCCAAGAAGCACTTGGTGACAGGAGCCTGGCATGACTGTTCCCTGAGAGGCTCTGCCAACACCTGACCAATACAGATGCAGAAACTCAAAGCCAACTATCAGACTGAGCCCAGGGATCCCAATGGTTGGTGGTTTAGTCCCTGGGAGTTCTGGGGATACTGGTTAGTTCATATTGGTTCATATTGGTGTTCCTCTTATGGGACTGCAAACCTCTTCAGCTTTTTGGGTTTTTTCTCTAGCTCCTTCATTAGGAACCCTGTGCTCAGTCCAATTGATGGCTGTGAATATCCGTTTCTGTATTTGTCAGGCACTGGCAGAGCCTTTCAGGACAAGCTATATCAGGCTCCTGTGAGCAAGCACTTGCTTAGTTAGAGTCACACCATGATATTTTATAATGTTTGTGACTATTATGAAGGGTGTTGTTTCCCTAATTTCTTTCTCAGTCTCTTTATCCTTTGTGTAGAAGAAAGCCACTGATTAGTTTGAGTTATTTTTATATCCAGCTACTTTGCTGAAGTTGTTTATCAGGTTTAGGAGTTCTCTGGTAGCATTGTTTGGATCACTTAAGTATACTATCATATCATCTGCAAATAATGATACTTTGACTTCTTCCTTTCCAATTCGTCTCCTTTTGATCTCTTTTTGTTGTCTAATTGCTATTGCTCTAGCTAGGACTTCAAGTACAATATTGAAAAGGTAGGGAGAAAGTGGGTAGCCTTGTCTAGTCCCTGAGTTTAGTGGGATTGCTTCAGGTATTTCTTCATTTAGTTTGATGTTGGCTACTGGTTTGCTGTATATTGCTTTTACTATGTTTAAGTATGGGCCTTGAATTCCTGATCTTCCTAAAGCATTTATCATGAAGGAATGTTGATTTTGTCAAATGTTTTTTCAGCATCTAATGAGATGATCACATTGTTTTTTTCTTTGAGTTTGTTTACATAGTGAATTACTTTGATGGATTTCCATATATTGAACCATCCTTGCATCCCTGGGATGAAGCCTACTTGATCAGGATGGATGATCATTTTGATGTGTTTTTTGGATTCTGTTTTTGAGAATTTTATTAAGTATTTTTGCATCAATATTCATAAGGGAAATTGATCTGAAGTTTTCTATCTTTGTTGGGTCTTTGTGTGGTTTAGATTTCAGAGTAATTGTGGCTTCATATAACAAACTAGGTAGAGTACCTTCTGTTTCTATTTTGTGGAATAGTTTGAGGAGTATTGATATTAGGTCTTCTTTGAAGGTCTGATAGAACTCTACACTAAACCCATCTGGTCCTAGGATTTTTTGTTTGTTTGTTTGTTTGGACACTATTAATGACTGCTTTTATTTCTTTAGGGGATATGGGACTGTTTAGATCATTTATCTAATCTTGACTCAACTTTGGTACCTGGTATCTGTCTAGAAAATTGTTCATTTCATCCAGGGTTTCCAGTTTTGTTAAGTATAGGTTTTTGCAGTAGAATCTGATAATTTTTTAGATTTCCTCAGTTTTGTTGTTATGTCTCCCTTTTCACTTCTGATTTTGTTAATTAGGATACTTTCTCTGTGCCCTAGAGTTAGTCTGGCTAAGGGTTTATCTATTTTGTTGATTTTCTCAAAGAACCAGCTCCTGGTTTGGTTGATTCTTTGTATAGTTCTTTTTGTTTCCACTTGGTTGATTTCAGCCTCGAGCTTGATTATTTTCTGCTGTCTACTCCTCTTGGGTGAATTTGCTTCTTTTTGTTTTCAAGCTTTCAGATGTGCTGTCAAGCTGCTAGCATATGCTCTCTCCAGTTCCTTCTTGGAGGCACTCAAGGCTATGAATTTTCCTCTTAAGACTTCTTTTATTGTGTTCCATAAGATTGGATATGTTGTGGCTTCATTTTTATTAAACTCTAAGAAGTCTAATTTCTTTCCTTATTTCTTCCTTGACCAAGTTATTTTTGAATATAGAGTTGCATAGCTTCCAGGTATATGTATGTTTTCTGTTGTTTGTGTTGGAGTTTAAGACCAGCATTAGTTCTTGGTGTTCTGATAGGATGTATGGAATTATTTTAATCTTCTTGTATCTGTTTAGGTCTGTTTTATAACTGATTATATGGTCAATTTTGAAGAAGGTATCATGAGGTGCTGAGAAGTATCTATGTCCTTTTTTTTTAGGATAAAATGGTCTATAGCTATCTGTTAAATCCATTTGTTTCATAACTTCTGTTAGCTTCACTGTGTCTATGTTCAGTTTCTGTTTCCATGATTTGTCCATTGATGAGAGTTGAGTGTTGAAGTCTCCCATTATTATTGTGTGAGGTACAATGTGCTTTAAGCTTTAGTAAAATTTCTTTAATGAATGTCCATGCCCTTGCATTTGGAGCATAGCTGTTCAGAATTGAGAGTTCATCTTGGTATATTTTACCTTTGATGAGTATAAAATGTCCCTCCTTATCTTTTTTGATCACTTTAGGGTGAAAGACAATTTTATTCGATATTAGAATGGCTACTCCGGCTATTTTCTTGGGACCATTGGCTTGGAAAATTGTTTTCCAGCCTTTTACTCTGAGGTAGTGTCTGTCTTTGTCACTGAGGTTGGTTTCCTGTACACAGCAAAATGTTGGGTCTTGTTTATATAACCAGTCTGTTAGTCTATGTCTTTTTATGGGAGAATTTAGTCCATTGATATTAATAGATATTAAGGAAAAGTAATTATTGCTTCCTGTTATTTTTGTTGTTAGAGTTGGAATTCTGTTCATGTGGCTACCTTCTTTTAGTTTTGTTGAAAAATTACTTTCTTGCTTTTACTAGGGTGTAGTTTCCTTCCTTGTGTTGGAATTTTCAATTTATTATCGTTTGAAGGGCTGAATTTGTGGAAATATATTGTGTAAATTTGGTTTTGTCATAGAATATCTTGGTTTCTCCATCTATGGTAATTGAGAGTTTTGCTGGGTATAGTAGCCTGGGCTGGCATTTGAGTTCTCTTAGGTCTGGCTTTCATAGTCTCTGGTGAGAAATCTGGGGTACTTCTGATAGGTCTATCATTATGATCTTTTTCCCTTACTGCTTTTAATATTCTTTGTTTTGTGCATTTGGTGTTTTGACTATTATGTGGCAGGAGGAATTTCTTTTCTGGTCCAAACTACTTAGAGTTCTGTAGGCTTCTTGTATGTTCATGGGCATCTCTTTCTTTAGGTTAGGGAAGTTTTCTTCTTTAGTATTGTTGAAGATACTTACTGGCCCTTTAAGTTGGAAATCTTCACTCTCTTCTATACCTATCATCCTTAGGTTTCATCTTCTCCTTTGTGTCCTGGATTTCCTGGATATTTTGGGTTAAGAGCTTTTTGCACTTTGCATTTTCTTTGATTTTTGTGTCAATGTTTTCTATAGTATCTTCTGCCCCTGAGATTCTCTCTTCTATTTCTATTATTCTGCTGCTGATGCTTGCATCTATGGCTCCTGACTTCTTTCCTAGGTTTTCTATCTCCCCTCCAGAGTTGTCTTCCTTTGTGATTTCTTTATTGTTTCTACTTCCACTTTTAGATCCTTGATGTTTTTCTTCAATTCCTTCACCTGTTTGGCTGTGTTTTCATGTAATTCTTTAAGAGATTTTTGTGTTTACTCTTTAACAGCTTCTACATGTTTACCTGCACTCTCTTGTAATTCTTTAAGGGAGTTATTTATATCCTTCTTAAAATCCTCTATCCGCATCATAAGATATGATTTTTAAATCTGAATATTGCTTTTCTGGTGTATTGGGGTATCCAGGACTTGTTGTGTTGAGAATACTGGGTTATGATGGTGCCAAGTATCTTTGGTTTCTGCTGATATGATTCTTGTGTTTGCCTTTTGCCATCTGGTAATCTCTGGTGTTAGATGTTCTTGCTGTCTCTGGCTGGAGCTTGTCCCTCCTGTGGATATGTAAGCCTGTGTCAGCACTCCTGGGACACCAGCTCTTTCCTGGCAAGACCTGTGCATAGAAGGCTGCAGAACTGCCCTACCTTCTGGGTGCAGATGGAGGCTGGAAAGATGCTGTCCAAGCTGCTCTGCCACTTCTGCAGCCTATGAGCTCCTGGCTATTCCCTCCTTAGACAGTCACCAGGAGAGAAAATGATGCTCTCCCTTGAATCCCAGGGTCAGAGCACTCCCTGGAGACAAGCTCTCCCCTGGCAGGAATGGTTGACAAAGGGCTACGGAACAGCACCACCTCCTAGGTGCAGATGGAGGCAGGATGGACCCTGCCCATCCCAGCTGCTCTGTTGCTTCTATGGCCTGTGTGCTCCTGGTTGGTCCTGCCTTAGACAATCACTCAAGAGAAAATCCATGTTTGGTATCTTGATACTACTGAATTGGACTGCTGGTATTCCAAAAATTAAAGATTGGAATCATACCTCCCTAAAAAAAAATTACTTTTAAACAGGTCCCTATCCTGTGTACTATTTACTATCTTTTTTGCCCTAACTTTGGACAGTGAGCTAGAAGTGGAAATATTTGAGAAGCCATATTAAAAGTAGGTTTTAAAAACTCTAAGTCTACATATTCCTGTATCCTCTTTGCAAAACTTATTGACAAGACATGTATATTCCTAGAGAAAAAAAAATGTCACAACCAGAATGATAGAATTACTGTCATAATTCCTGAGTTCATTTAGCATTCAATGCTCTGTGAAGAAACAGAATAATAACACCATAGACGTCTGATAGGTCTCCTGGTTCCTTGATGTCCCGAAATTTGAAGTTTAACTTTAACTTCCAAAGTAAACTGAGAAGAATGGAGGGCAAAAGTCAGAATTGCTGACTTTTGACAGTTGTCAGATATACTCTTCTCAGAAAACTCCAGTGAAGACATGATAAGCAGTATTCGTATGCTTTCTAGAATTCTGTAAGTCTAATAAAATCATCCACAACTGAAATCTATTCTAGGACATAAAAAGAGAAGCTAGATGGTGCCTCACTCAACCTCCTGAAATGACACTTATATCTATTCCTGTTACTCATGAGAATTACTTGAGCCTCTTCATTTTTGATTCCAGACATCCAAGACTATCATTGGGCCTTTTAAATGTATGTGTGGCCTTCAGGTCTCACAAGTAGTGTTTCTAAAATCTTCCCGCCTTTCTCTCAGCCTCTGTCATTTGTGAGTCAGTCACTGTGTGTTTCACTCATATGTATTTTTAGACAAATTAAAGTTGGAAACAACCAATCCTACATTTTTGAGTGAAAAATGTCAACACCCTGTTTCTTTTGGATCTGTAATGTATGTGATACAAGATTGTGATGATATTTTTGCTATCAAAATGACAGATAGTTGGCAGTGAATGACATCTCTCTCATATCATTTAAGGAAGAAATGCCTCATCTTATAAAATTGCAAGGAGAGAATGGTGACCCCAGGCCACACTTTATATGTGTATCATCTTTTGTCCAAGCTGATATTATTCCAGATCTTTGTTTCCAAATACAGGAAAGTAAAGAAAATCATAACTGAGCATGGCTGTACCACACAGTAGGATTAAAGAGAAACATGGCTTGTAATGGTTTCCCTGTCCTTACATACTCTATCCAAGTACTATAAAACTATCATTAATCATGGAAGATAACCCTGCCAAGACAAAGATCATTTTTTAAAAAATCATTCCTTTATAAACCTGGCTCAGGAGGCGGGGGTGATCTCTCATTTATTTACCTTAACTCTTCTCCTTCATGCCTATCTGGGCTATTACTTCTATCACCAAACCTCAAGAATCAACACTGATGTTGAAATTTTTCTTCCGCTCTCTTTCTTACTCCCTCCTTTCTCCTTCTGTATTTGTCATTCTACTGTTTTGGAGGCCACTGATGGATCCCTGGTATCCAATTTACAGTAAGACATTAATGCACTGGAGAGGCTTTTATGTGCTTTTCCTGAGCCCAGCAACACAATATTCTATATACGAAGGAGGCAGCTTTAGTCAGGCAGCAGGCTTCTGAGGGTCTCTGGCTGTCAGTGAGTGACATGTCAAAAGGGAACACAGTACAGAAACTTTGGAGGTACATGAAAACAGTAGATAGCGAAGCCATGTCAAAAAACATGAACACCGAGATGCATAATTCAACCAAAAAGAATCCATGTTTGATGATTCCACCAAAAAGTCAGAATACTACACATAGTCAACATGTTGGCAAATATCAACATATCAATATATTAAAATACATATATTTTAATAGCAGCTGAATCACACTTTATTTTTGATAACACTCAAGTTTCTAAAAACCTAATTAGTTTGAAAATTAGAAATATTGTTGTCAGTTTATTTTATAAATCTATTGTCACACTTTGTCTCTCTGGCTTACTGAATAAGCTCATTAGAAATGTATTACAATGCTTGAAGCTCTAACTTCAGAGTCAAGTTTATAAATTTATTTTATCTAAGAAAAGTTTCATTTTTCTGGCAGCAAGCAAGTGAAGAATGTTTAGTTCTAAGAATATTTACTTAACATTTTACAAGTTGTTGAATAACATTTAGACAGATTACATGATATTGTTTTAAACAATTTTAGGCAAATGATCTTACTTTTTGAATTTAAGAAACTATGAACATAATGAGTAGCATTTTAAAGGAGAATTAAAAAAAAACATTTTTTCTCATAGGAAAAGCCACCCAATATCTTAAACAGAGAAATCATTTGAGTTGTTCTGCAATTATGTATTTTAGTGTTAAATAGCAAGAAAAATTTAGATTTAAGATTTGTTTCCTCAAATAGCAAAACAAATTGTTAAATATGAAATGTTTAAAACTTCCACATAATTTCACTTCTAAGGTATTTACATGGTGTTATATTGTAGCTTAACATTTACAGTGAGATCTGTTTCTTCAATTTTCATTAGCATAAATTTCTATTCTGCCTAACTTGTAGAACTGTAGTAAAAAATAAAATCAGATTATAGATGTAAAAGTGTTGTCTAAGTGGTAATAGTTAGATAATGGCAGGGAAATGGGAAAGATGAAAAATAAAAGTACTGACTGACAAAATAAACATTTTGAAGAAGGAATTAGTTATAAAATTACAGGGTACAAGTGTGAAGGTTCTTGTGAACAGAAAAAAAGACCATACATAGAATGTAAGTCATTCCTATTTTCTAGTGATGAGTCTAAGTTAGTGCATTCCTTTGGGTGGATATATGATAACAATTCCACTTTTAATATGTAGACTGCCCTGTTAGTGGGACTACTGAGGGAAAATAGAGACTGATAACAAGTGTGACCTTGAGAGTTTGATGGGAACCTGAGCAAACTTGCCTATGAATTCCCAGACACCATGAGGTGATCTGTTTCTTTCATGGCCAATGTTGCAATGACCCTGTCTCACCACAGGTCCCCCAAAAAGGAAAATCAAATGATGTGGTGTTGAAGCCTCTGAGCCTGAGCTAAAATAAGTCTTTGTTTTTAAAGTCATGCTTACCCAGAAACTATGCCTTAGCAGAAAAGAATTTACAACACAGACTAAGTCAACTCGGCCTGTAAGCCGGTAGCAATGTTCTTCACCTCCAAACTGTTAAAGATTTGAACAAATATTGGGGTCTCCATACACCTTCTAACCACATAGTGTTGATATTGCTGATATTCACCCAACATAATAAACCAAAAGATAACACTTTTTAATGTTGGAAAAAATAATAGTGCTATATTTTAGAGTGACAAATGTGCTAACTTGGCTTGAGTAATTAACTTCGCACATCTAGCTCTTTAAAGCCCATTTGGACACAGTTTTATCCTTCCTAGAGTCTTTTATCTCATTTAAACCCACTCCATGCACCCCCTATTTCATACATTATGGTATTATTTTAAAGGGAGAAATTGTAATGGATGGATGGGGACTAATTAAAACCTTTAAAAAAACACTTTAAAAAACTAACTTACAAAGACTAACCAATTTACATTTGTAATTTTCCCAATAACTTGAGTTACCAGAAAATATAAATGTAAAGCCATATTAAGATAAATGTGCATGTTCATATGGATGGCCAATGTTGAAAAAGTTAAAATTAAAAACCCAAATATTATGTATAGGACAACTTGATATCCATCATGTATTATGGGTAAAAGATAAACATTCAGAATTTTGTTATTGATTATATTAATTATTTTTCTATTGCTGTGAAATGTCATCATGACCAAGGCAACGTACAGAAGGAAGAGTTTATTTGGGGCCTATACTTTTGGAAGGACAAGAGTTCCAGCTGCCATCACAGTGGCAAAGCATAGTATAGGAGCAGGAACAGTTGAGAGCTCACATCATGAACCCTAAGCAGGAGCCAAGGAGGAGGAGGAGGGCTGGGAAGAGGATGAGTCTTTAATTTCTCAAATCTTGCCTCCAAGTGACATTTCTACAAAAAGGCTTTACCCCTAAGCCCACTGGAACAATGTTGTCAACAGAAAACATCAAATCCCCAAGGCTTATAAGGATACCTTATTCAAATCACAGTGGTGAATTCTTGGAAAACTCATCCTACATCTGTCTTATGACCCTAAAAGTTTACAATTATGTCATTTCAGAAGAGTACTGAAAACATAAGACAATAAAAATATTCATGCAAGAGTATTTTACAGCTGTGTTATTCATAACAGCTCCGGATTAGAAATAACAAGATTGTCTATGTATAGGAAAATACATAAACTGTTGTATATTCATGCAATTACATCTTATTCATCAATAAGCAGAAACAACTATTGAAACATGTAACAGTAGAGAAGTATCATAAATATATTTAGTTAAAAAAGTATATATCAAAGAAATGGTTATAAAACTTCTTGGTGCAGCTTAGTTTTTGCTGATTTCATTAAAACTCAAGATTCTGCTATTATAGGTACATATCATGTTTGTACCAAGACAAAAATACTTCTATCTATGTGCATTGCTCCCAGACAAGGACTAAGCAAAGTGGCTTCCAACGATAGACAAACTCTTCTAGAGATAGAACTTGTTCATGGAGTAACTTTATCTTGAGACATTCTATTTATCTGAAATGATGCAATTTTGAAACCGCAGTTCAGTTCTCTTTCTGTTCAATGTTCCTTCTCTTCTCATGAGTGTGAGATTCACATAATGCTCTCTATGTGGATTCTTCATCTTTATCTGGATGTTTTTACAAAAGTCATTCTTTTTTTTCCTTCTTCTTTTTTTATTAGATATTTTCTTCATTTACATGTCATATGATTTCTCCTTTCCCAGTTTCCCTCCCCCCCCCAAAAAAAACCTTCTTTCCCAGTTTCCCCTCAAAAAAAAAACCAACCAACCAAACAAACAAACAAACAAAAAAACAAAATGCAGGAGAGGGTGGAGTGGTGAGCAGGGGGAGGGAGGAAGGAACAAAAGTCATTCTTAAAAAGACTAAAGAGATGGGAATCATTTCAAGTCATTAGTAGGATGGTACATTATTCCTGTAGCACATAGAGTTAAATAAGGAACATGTTTTTCCAAAATTAAAAGTAGAACTATTGTATGCTCCATCAATCCCACACTGGAGTCAGACATCTGGACTCTCAAATTGATAGCAACATTATTCAAACTAGCCAAGATATGAAATCAATTCATTATCAATCTTTAGATGAATATACAAGATGTATATTATGCAGTAGAATTATATCACCCGCTAGAAAGAAAATCCTGCCACATTTCAAGGCAAGAATTAACTTGTGAGTGCATTAATTGAATCTAGTCAAGCTCAAATTCAGTTAGAACAATTGAAACAGAGAGTAGAATTATAGATACCACAGATTTTGCATATGATAGAAAAATAAATATATATGTACATATCTCATTGATTCTTTATGTGCCCTCAGGTAAATTGAATTTACAAAGATATATGTTGCCAAATTCTATTTACATGAAATATTAAAGTCAGAATTATGCTTCCTGACTTTGATATTTGAAATGGTTAAACAGCTTGTTATTGACATGAAATAACATCTCAGATCACTGGAACAGATAGTCAGCCTATAGAAAAACATGTGTCTAAAGTTGGCAAAGGTGCTGAGCACATGCATTGAGAAAATTATAACCTTTTACTTCCTCCAAACTTTCCTATATATCATCTCCTATGTATCTATGTTTTGGTGTTTATTATACAGATACACACACACACATATACACACACACACAAACATACAATCTAAATATATATGAATACAACCAGTTTAGTCTTTATAATTTACTTGTAAAACCATTTGGCAATGAATAAAATTTAAGTAATGTTTCTCTGGGCAAGACCATTTCTCACATTGTTAGTATTTTTTAGTAGTCTATATACTTGGTCTATGATTGAGGCCCCATGAGATTATCCCCGTCCATGGTAACAGGTCAGTTGTAATCCTTTTTGATCAATGGAACACTGGATGTTCACATAAATAGTGTTAAGTTCCTTTATATGTATAATAAAAATCAAATCAAGAGTACTCAAGGTTTATAATAATATAGTAAGATTTATAATAGCTGAAATTACATAAATAATAGAAGATATGAAAAAAATGTGTCAAAACTTCAAAATGGCCAAAACACTGAATACAAGGGAAAAATAAAGATTAAATCTTGCTAAAAGGCCCAAATAGTACAAATGGAACTATCTCAAAGCAAAGAGAAAACCTATTAAATAATGTATATGAAATATGCGTGTGTGTGTGTGTGTGTGTGTATGAGATAATTTGAGAACATAATGAATAGCAATAAAATTCTATAGCAAAGTTCAAAATAATATGATCTTAAAATGGTACTATATCTGCATAAACATTTCTCAAAAGAAGATACACTATACAAATAGATAAGATATATTTAAGAAAATATTCAACACCACTGATCATTAAGAAAATGCAAAACAAAACCACAATATTACCACATACATTTGAAAATGGATACCTCCAGGGTACATTTACACAATGTAGTATTACTCAGTGGTAAATAATGATATCATGAAATATGCAGGCAAATGGATTAAACTAGAAAAAAAAATTATTATCTTGAATGAAGTAATCTAGACCTAGAAAGACAGATACAATATGTATTTACTTATAAATGGCTATTAGCACTTAAGTAAATGATAATCAAGTTACAGTCCACAAAACCAGAGAGATTAGGTAAAGAGAAGGTTTATAGGGGGTAAGCATGCATCTTCCTGAGAATGGATAATGGAATAAATTCTGTTATTGGAGCAGGAGAAATGAAGAGGGAAGGATAGAGAGAAGAAGTGCAGGGAAGACAAATAGGAATTGGGAGAAATTTGGGAGCAATAAGGAAACCTCATGGAGTTGAAATTTCCTCAAATCTATTAGAATGGCCCTAATGAGGACTCCCAATAATGGAGGATATGGACTCTGAACTGGCCATCCTTTGTAACTAGTTAAGGCTGTGTCTGGTGTTTCACTTCATTGAGTAGCTGGCCAAGGAGTTTTCATGGAGATCCCTAAACAACCAAAGCTGATGCTAGAACAGAATGTTGCCTTTTGAAAACTGACATCTGGATCCTATTGCATAGGACAACTTCCACTCAGCTCATTGAACATAGATATTGATGTCAGGCTGGTACAAGTTTGGAACTTTCATCCCTAGATTCTATCTTCTTAGTAGAAGATTGTACTCTGTAGACTACAGAAAGAGAAACCTAGATACCAGCCCAGCCACAAAACACTCCACCTACTTTCTACCCTACTCGAAAGATGTGTTGTGACAATGATGGAGAATCAATGTCTGATTTAACTTGAGGCCCTCTCTACAAGAGAAAGCCCATGCCCAACTGTGCTTGGATGTCCAGAAACAAGAGGCTGGATAATCCAGAGATGTAGGTAGGGTACAGCCAACTATGGCTAGTTAAATAAAAATTCAAGAAAATGATTCCTAATATTATTCTGCTGTACTCATAGATTGGTGCTTTCTCTGGCAGCAGATGGGATTAGATGAAAAAACTCAGAGCCAGATTCTTTGCAGAGTCTAAATTGGAAGTCTGCAATGGGTCCCGCCCCTCAGGGAAGCAGGGAACTCCACAGAAGAGTGGTAGGAAAAACTATAGGAATCATGGCTGTGAAGGACACCCACAGACCAGAGACCATGGAATCAACTAATCAGAATTCACATAGGCTCTCAGAGAATACAGTGTTATGCATGGAGCCAGCATGGTTCTATACCAGGTCCTCAGTGTAAGGCTGTTAGCTTGGTGATTTGATGATACTCCTAACAATAGGGGCTGATGTATCTCTGACCCTTTTGCCTGCTTTTGAGACACTTTTTTTTCTATTGGGTTGCCTTTTCTAGCCTAAATATGAGGGATTTTGCACTGTCTTATTGAAACTTATATTGTTCTGCTTGACTGACAAGTTTTGGAGGCCTGCATTTTTTCTGAAGAGGAAATGGAGGAACAGTGAATCTGTGGAGTAGGGTATGTGTGGTTAGAAGGAGTGCAGTGAGTATACACTGTATTTTTGATATAGAATATAAGAGAAAAATCTATTTTCAATAAGAAAAGAAAATGGATGACCCTCCCAAAAATCTAATGATATTGAGATTTGGCAGGAATGTAAACAAAGGGGACTGTTGCATAGTCTTAGCAGAAATATAAAAAATTACAGCCAATAGAAAAATTTCTCAAAAAACATAAGTAGAATTATTATATTGTCTAGAAATTTGACTGTTAGGTGTGTTCTCAAAGAAATTAAATATCTAAATGATACACCTGTATCTACAGTGGCAATGAAGCAATGTTTATCATTTCAAAAAAAGAGAAACAACCTAAGTGTCCAGTAGTTGATAAATTGATACTGAAGAAGGGGATCATATGCACAATGGAATACTCTTCAGTTTAAAAGGATTGACCACTTGTGATAACATAGATGTAGACAAAGATCATTTTGCTAGATGAAAAGAGGCCCCAGACCATAAAGATAAATAAATCTTAGAAAGCACACATGGAAACCAAATGGTAATATCATAAAATTAGAGAATAAGACATTAGATAGTAGATGCCAAGGTGAGAATCATGTGGTGTGAGGGAATGTTCACCTATGTGTATGACATTATTATCAAAAAGAAAGAATGAAAGAAAGAAAGAATAAGAAAGAGAGAAAAGAAAGAAAGGCAGAAAGAAGGAAAGAAAGGAGGAAGGAAGGAGAGAAAGGAGGAAGGAAGGAGAGAGAAAAAAAGAAGGAAGGAAGGAAGGAAGGAAGGAAGGAAGGAAGGAAGGAAGCAAGCAAGCAAGCAAGCAAGCAAGCAAGCCTGATGGGGACATCTAATCTTATATGAGTATTATACAATAAACCAAAAAGTCATATCACATACCTGTGTAATTTGTCATACACATCATACCTATGTAATTTGTCATAATGTACCCCTTAGTAGTAGTAGACTATAGTGAAGAAAATGAAGAGGAGGGAATGGGGTGTAGATTTTATCAAAGGACAACATTTACATGTATGAAGTTTTCAAACAATAAAAAAGCTCTAAAATTCCATATATTCCATAAAATTCCACAAAATTCCAAGGTTTTTAAATATCCAGAAAAAGAACACACCAAGCATATTGTGTCATCATAAAAGAACTACTTTCTCCTCAAGGGAGAATGAAAAGAATATATGAACAGAATATTTTTGGAGAAAAGGAATGAAGCCCAGGCTTACTGTTAAATTTGAAACAGTTTTAAAATGCTTCCTTCAGAATAAAAACTTTATAAACTATTTCTGTTAAAAATATTGAACAAATAAAACTTACTTTCAGATAAAATATGAAAAGATAAATTTATTGAAATAAAGTATACAACTATGGATGTTGATCAAGTACTATTGATTATAAAAAAGGAGAGATTCAAAGGAAATTGGGACATGGAATATTTGCTGGATGCTGGCTATATGTACACAGTTGTTGAACACCTCTGAACCCAACACATAAGAAGCAAAAGATAGACAGAGAGAGAGTTAGGACAGGAAGGCAGAGAATCAGAGAGGAAGTAAGGAAAGAATAAGGGTAAACACAGGAAGATAAGAGGGAGAAAGAGGAAAAGGAAAGATAGAAAGAAAAAATAAGAATCACAAAAATCATGTTGTAGAAATGTAAAGTGTTTAAAATTACCTTATTCATATACTAAAGGGCAGATAAACTGAAAGCCTCAAGACTCACTCACCCTCAAAAACATTTTTTAAAAGTTAATAAAATAAAACTTTAGGAACTAGTATCTGTTTATAAACATAAATTTTATTTTGTTTTATAGTGAAAAGTGAAATTAAATAGCCATCTTCCACTTTTAGCTATTTAGGGAGCTAGATGTGAATATATACTATTGTTTCTGAGGGAAGAGTCAGTCAGTTATTTAGGAAGATAATAATGCAGGTATAAATGCATTGCCATCTGATGTGAGACTTTCAAAATGGACAATCTTTTCTTTGGATATCTTGTTTAATACAGTATGTTATTTCTATCAGTGGAGAGATGGGTTGCAGTAGGGTACCACTAGGGGATAGATTATATAGTCGATGTAAGTGACAAAATATAGAAAACTAGAAAGTAGATAGATGAATGGATAGGTAGATAGACAGACAGACAAACAGACGAACATAATTATTTTGTCGGACGAACATAAAGGTGTTTTCCCATATAGATAATGAACAATAATAACAGGGTTAAAATAATTTGCATCAGTAAAAACTTGATAAGTAATTGTTATATTCCTAGACCTGCCACTTGTTGACTATGGAATTGTCAATTTGCCTAGGAGAAAGAATTATAAAACATCATAACAAGTATGCATTGCATTAAGTTTAACCTATTTCCCAAAGGGATTGCATGTACTCACTTAGACAGTTGCATTCCAGATAGAAAATAGTCAGATATTTTAAGGACCTACAATGGCGGTCTGAAAAGACATGCTACATCTAGCAAAAGCATTATCATGACACTCTGGTAGAGTCATCCAGTTATAAATTCTAATAAGAAATGGAGTCATCATTAAATTCGGTTTACTATTGATCTAAAAACTGCTTTTCCTTATTGATCATTTCCCAATGGGCCATTTCTCATTGAGATCTGAATCTATAAAGTAAGATATATTACAATAAGCCAATGTAGCTACTCTTCATCCTTGTTGGAAAATAAGTAAATAAAAACATTGTCATAACTCAGGCTATGTAGGGACAAGGAGATGACAATGTAGTAAATATTAGGGCCAGTGTTAGGTATTTAGAGAAATCAGGGTGAGCTGATCATATATTTTTCATTCCAGCCCCTATAGCAATGAGATAAAAACGTATTTTGAAATTTCATTGAAAGAATAGATTCACATGTAACTGCCATGTTATGAGAATAATTTGTCTATGGGATGTGAAAATATATTCTATTTAACTTAAAGAAAAACAGAGGGAAAGAAAATACGTTCTTGGGGAGGAGATAACAATGGGATTTTTCTCACTTCTACTTCAGAGATACTAGGAATATTAGCAGATGCATGGACCATTTGATCACTCTATAGATTAGCACATTCGTGAGTTATATAATGTCATTTAACTCATGAAGGGTAACCAAGGGACAGAAAAGATACTGAAAATATTGCAAACATATTGGGGCAAGCCTATACAATTTTAATGATTTTAATTTTGGTGGTCATTTTATGGTCAGGATGATTAAGGATAAAATAGGATATCTCATCTATGTAGGCATCCAGTTATGATTTTATGAGCTACATGGTGGGTAATGGATGCCAGCTAGACTAAATACATTTTTTTGATAAAAGCAAGGCAATATTTATCAACTATAACTTCCCCATCCTCAACAACATTGTATTTTGAAACTATCAACTGGTGTTTTCTCCAATCTGATGACTGAAAATCAAGGGTACTCCCCAATAGAGACCTCGTACTGAGATTGGCTAACCCACCTTTTCTTATTCATACTGTATAATAAAAACACTGTATTTTAGGTTTGTGTTTGCAAATCATCAGAGCACATAACTCACCTTCTCCCAGCTTTTCCGTATGGGTATCTATCATTTCTTCCTCCTTTATCACTACAGTTGGGCAAAACAAGCTATGCAGATAGCTACATTCCACAAAATATGAAATGCCACATTTTAAAGATCTATAGAACTATTGCTGAGCTATATACCTGGTGACAAGGACCATTGTGAACAGAAGGGAAATTTCTATCAAATTTACCCAAAGAAACACACCTTTAGAATTAACTCCAAGATACAGAAGTTTTAACGTTATGGAAGTTTCACTGATGGTCAACTGACTATTCAATGTGTGAACTATGGGATAACTATGTGGAAAAATTACACGTGTTTCTGGAACAAAACCATTCAGTATGCTTTGTGCTATAACATACCATTTGATAAAACTGTGCCCTCATAGAAAAAGAAATTTCAGAGTACAATTTTAAATGATGATTCTTTCAGACTGATTTATTATAAAGTGTGTCCTGTGGCAATCACTTAATCAAAGTGTGTATGCTCAAAAGCCATCAGTAATAAGATGAAAAGGTTTCCTAAGTGCACAAAATAGGCAGAGAGTATGTCTTTCTTACTTTTCTCTTGTGAAAATTCACCATGGCCAAAGCAACTTATAAAAGGAAGTGTATAATTTGGCTTTTGCCTTAAGAAGGATTAAGTCCAGGATTGCACAATGGGAGCAAGTTGTGAGCTCTCATCTTGATCTATCATTATGAGACAAAGAAAATAAACCCTGGAAATAGCATATTTCTTTTGAAACCTCAAATGTAGCCCTGGTGCTATCTTTCCTCCAACAAGACCACATTTCCTAACTCTTCCAAAACAGATCTACCAACTAGGACCAAGTATTCAAACATAATCCTAAATGGGACATTGTTATTTAAACTATCACAATACACAAGTGGCCGAATTGACATGGACATGAGTTCTTCACCACCAAGCAGCCACTCCATAGACCTCCTTACCCATCATATTTGATCTGACAAAGAATCAAAAGTACAAAGTGAACTGGTGTGTGGTCAAGTCAATAATGTTGATGCCTACAATGAATGATTTTATATTGCAGCAGCCATGTTTGACTTTGGTTTTCGCAAACATCAGAGAGGGACCCCCAAAAGAGTCTTATTCAGATAAAAACTATGCCATACTCCTGGCACTTAGAACACTTATTGTTGTCAGATGTCCAGAAGAAGAGTCCATGACTGTGCACGAACATGTTCAGAAAGCTATTTTGATGTGGAAACCTTGCCTACAGGCTTAGACCTCTCTAGGAAAGGGGTTTATGTTAAATCTGCCAATTAATCCATAACAGCAAAAATGATGAGAATTTAGAGCAAAACACTCTATAAAGACTACAGAAGAATTTGATCCATATCAATTGCAGTCCAGATTCAGTTATAGAAACTACAGAGCTATACTGTATTAGCCACTTACTGTGGGATTCTCTCTTCAAACATGTGAATAATGAAACAAATAGTAGAAATTTCTACCATTTATGGAGCCTAAAGTTTTTAGCAGATAACAATACACACCATTTATTGCGTTTGTACTTTTCAGAGCACCCTTAGAGACTATACACCAATGAGAGCAATCAGAACATTAAGAGCAAATTGGAGTAGGACCCACACAGATGTCTGCCCTGCCTCCGCTCTGAGGTACCCTGGTGATATCTTTTCAAAATATTTCCTTTTGTATTACTTAATAATACTCAGCAAATTTTATTATAATTTTATTTCCATTTTAGTCTCTCCTCCAGAGAGGTCTCAGAGTGTAAATAAATGCACTTGTATATGTATGTGAATATTTCCTAAAAGAGTTTTTTTTTTTCCTTTCACTATCTCTGTACTCAGTCTTTGTCTGTCTCTATTACTATCTATGTAATTATGCCTCTTTCTCTATATTTATTCATCTATCACATATAAATGATATATGTACATATATGGATATATATATATATAGATATATATCCATATATTGAATCCCATATATACCCCATGTGTGAGTATGTACACACACATACACACATATTTATGGATTATGGATGCGTATCACTATCTATTTGAAACTTTAGACTTCAAAAAGGGTTGAAAGCTCTACTACTTGTTTCAAAAGACTATGGATGTGATGGGATCAGTGAAATAATGTGAGAATATGCAATCCATGTCCCTGATAGAAAGTCAATACTTTGAATATACAAGAAATGCCTACAGATCAGCAAAACCAAAAATGACCAGTGTTAACGAATAGAGAGACTAAAATTCTACTGACATACAAAGGTTTTAAAAATCACATAAAAGTAGACCTGAAAAATAATCAACCAGAGTGTTTGTTTTCTAATAAATGGGCACTCAAAAGTAAAATAACATACAACAATGTGTTCATTGAATTCCATATTTACAAAGCCAGAAATTTCAACCATGATGTGGTTGGTAAATATGAAAATATTGTACCACTTTAGGAAAGTTTGGTTGTTTCTCATATTATTATTTAGGTAACTAACCTGGTATCTAGCAATATCCTACCTAGTAATCCTATCTTTAAAGCATAGGGATATATCTTAGACAATATTTGAACCAAAATACTGATGAAAATACTACTCTGACGAATACCACAAGCTGAAAACAAAAAATAACCCAAGAAATCTATTTACAGAATATATCAACAATGTGCTATGCTACAAAATAATGTTTTAGCGTGGGAATAAAATGTTAAATTATATAAATAACCTTAAAGGTAGATTAAATTTTTAAAAATCAGCCACACTGTATGATTCCATACCTATAGTAAATGATTACTACTAGAATTGAGGAGCAAACTAAAGATGGACAAACAACATCAGTCAAAGTATATAGGCACAGCTGCTATACCTGATGGCTTCTAGTCAATCCCTGATATCCCTCTAGTTGAACAAGAGAACCATCTCCTGACACATTGTCCTTTGCCCAATTATAAATACACACACACACACACATACACACAAACATGTAATAATATGATAAGCATTTAAAAATATAATGAACTCATCTGTATTAAATTAAATCATAATAATTGCTGTATATTGCAGAAGCAATCCAACACAACATGAGGAACATTTTGGCTTGATGGACAAATTCTTGTTTGAAGTTAAGATGTTACTTATATGAATGTATTCATTTATTAGCATTCATAAGGCTGAAGTATTAGGATCTGTCTTGGGAATGCCTCTGACCCAAAAAAAAAATAAGAAAGTAGAAAACCACCTCTGTTGCATAAAATTGCATTAACAGAAGAGAAATTACTTGAAAGAATAGTGAAGATTTCATGTAAAAGGGTAAAACTGAAACTTGTGTCTGAAAGGAAGATAGACAAAAATATGAAGTAAAACTGGCATTTTTATGAATTTGAAAAGGATATTGAAAAGGAAAATTGAAAAACACAAAGCTTAGATGGCAAAGGATAAATGAAATGTTTAATAAGATGTCTTGAAATATGGTTGATTTTCTTTAGCCTCAAGAGAAGACCATGAAGCATACTGGAAAATTAATGTTCTATAGATTGACTGTTTTAGCCTGTGTTTTGATCACAGCATATATATTATTATTTCTCCTGGGACTTTTAAGAACACATTGATATTCTGAGAATATTCTATTCTATTCTATTCTATTCTATTCTATTCTATTCTATTCTATTCTATTCTATTCTATTCATAGTATGATTCCTAAGGTACAATAGCAATGTGATACTGTGTATCAAACTGACTGCAGTTCTTTGAAAGATTCCTAATACAACATGTTTTCACATCTTATATGGCTTATAAAGCTTTTAAATATGATAAATATCACCTTTGGTAAAAATGTGGACTTAAAAAGCATTTTCTTTATAGGGAATTTATTCTTCAAATGTAAAATTCTAGTAGGCAATTTATGCTTGTTTCTTCCATCTTTTTGATCATGGAAGTTACTGGAAAGGAAGATGGTCCATTGAATACTCATTAGGGGTTGAAATGAGCTTCTATAGGCTAAGAAGAACACATTACCAAGAATCAGGCACTTGAGGAGGGTAGTTGATTGACTGAAATAGGATACTGGGGAGCGTTTGTATTCCTGGAGTCAGCAAACACTACCAACTAAGCTTTTCTCTTCTTTCCAGGGAGCCAGTTTATTAACACAGTGCTACTTGCATTCTTCTTCTTTATAAACAAATTAATTTTGCAAAATTATGTGTCTTGCTTAAGAAATTGCATCTTATGCAAACTCCAAGCAGATTTTATTTATTTTCTTTTACTTTGTGCTGAGGCTTGAATTCTATTGCCCAGTAGTGAAACCATGTGGATTTCTATCATTCTAGTAAGCACATTACTGCACTTAGGTTGAATAACTTAATAAGGCTCACCCATCCAGGGACTAATAGAGACATCAAAAAATATATGCTACTCCAAAGTTCTACTCTACTCATTCCTTCTAGTCGCCACTAGAAGGGAACAGTCAGCAGTTAAACAGAAATAAAATAATCAGCCCCATCTTTCTTTCTTTATTTTTGTTTGTTTTTTTGAGACAAGGTTTCTCTGTATATCCCTGGCTGTCCTGGAACTCACTATGTAGGGCCTCGAACTCAGAAATCCACCTGCTTCTGCCTCCCAAGTGCTGGGATTAAAGGCGTGTGCCACCACTACCTGGCTCAACCCCATCTTTCAATGAGAACCTTTGGGCAAATACAGTGACTGACTGTGTGGCAGTATTAATGGAATATTAATGCTTTATCTTGAATGCGAAACCTGATAATTTTATATGTAAGAATATAGCTAGGATATATTCTCATATATTAAAATTTGATATTGGTATTTGACTTTCTTTTCTAATCTTGAGGACATTTTTATTAGTGTTTAAAAGAAAATTTCTCAGGGCAGACATGTTATCCAGAGAAGAATGTATAGGGGAGAAAACATGGTGTTTGAGCTGGCGTGGAGTTCAGAAACATGGTGGATGAGCAAACACATGGTGAGAAAGGGTAGGTTAGAGAAAGAGTAAAAAAGTGCAAAATGTTGGCAAAATACACAGTATAAGTGAAAGTGTGCTTTAAAAAGAGGTAGAAAGACGAAAACATGAGATTATATCTTCCTGAATAATTCAGGATAATGGACAGCATTCTGTAAGTTCATGGCTGTGGACTGATAAGCTGCTGTCCTAGGGATGAGAACTCTGTGAAGAAGTAATCATTTTTCTTAGATTTTTAGTGTTTATTTTATTTATTCACATTTCAAACATTATCTACCTGCCAAGTTTTCCCTCTGCTAACTCCCTATCCCATCACCCCCTGTTTCTAGGAAGAGGCTCCCCTACCATTCACCCACTTCCACTTCGCCTAACTGCCCTAGCATTATTCTACACTGGTGCATCAAGCCTTCACAGGACCAAAGGCCGCCCCTCCCACTGATGCCAGATAAGGCCATTCTCTGTTACATATGCAGCTGGAGCCATGGGTCCCTCCATGTATATTCTTTGGTTGGTGGTTTAGACCCTGGGAACTCTGGGAGGACTGGTTGGTTAATATTGTTGTTCTTCCTATGGGGTTGCAAACTCCTTCAGCTCCTGCCGCCCTTCCCCTAATTCCTCCATTGTAGTCCTCATGTTCCTTCTGATGTTTGGCTGCAAGAATCGGCTTCTGTATTGGCCAGGCTCTGGCAGAGCCTCTTAGAGGACAGCTACATCAGGCTCCTGTCTACAAGCCCTTCTTGGCATCAGCAATAGTGTCTGGGCTTAGTGGCTGCTTATGAGATGGATCCCCAGGTGGGGCAGTCTCTGGATGGCCTTTCCTTCAATCTCTGCTCCACTCGTTGTCTCTGTATTTCTTTAGACAGGAGCAATTTTGGCTTCAAATTTTTTGAGATAGGTGAGAATCCCATCCCTCAACCAAGGGTTATGCCTAACCTCTGTATAGGGTCTCTACAGGTTCTCTCTTCCCTTTTTGGGGGAGATGATTTCAGATGATGTCATCCCTTGAAATCCTGGGAGCCTCTTGCTTTCCTGGCATCTGGGACTTTTTGGTGGCTATACCCAGTTCCCTATACCCCACTACTACATACCTTTGTTCAGTTTTCTGACACTCTGTACATCTCCCTTGTCTCCTCCAACACCTGATCCTGACTCCCTTTTTTCTTTCTCCCACCTCTCTTCCTCACAAGTCCGTCCCAACCTCTATCTTCCACGAATATTTTGTTCAGCTTTCTAAATAGGAATGAAATGTCCACTCTTTGGTCTTTCTTCTTGATCTTTGTATGCTCTGTGACTTGTATCGGGGTATTCTGAGCTTTTTACCTAATATCCACTTATAGTGAGTACATATCATGTGTTCTTTTGTGACTGCATAACCTCTCACAGGATATTTTCTAGTTCCATTCATTTGCGTAAGAATGTCATGAAGTCATTGTTTTTAATTGCAAAGTATTACTCTATAGTGTAAATGTACCCCATTTTCTGTATCCATTCCTCTGTTGAGGGATATATGACTTGATTCCAGGTTCTGGCTATTATAAATATGGCTGCTATGAACATAGTGGAGCATGTGTTCTTGTTTAATATTTAAGTATCTCTTGGGTATAGCTGGGTCATCAGGTAGTGCTTTGTCTAACTTCTGAGGAACTGTCAGACAGAGTTCCAGAGTTGTTGTACCAGCTTGCAATCCCACCAGAAATGGAGGAGTGTTCCTCTTTTTCCACATCCTTGCCAGCATCTGCTGTCACCTGAGTTTTTGATCTTAGCCATTCTGACTGGTGTGAGGTGGACTCTCAGGGTTGTTTTGACTTGCATTTCCCTGATGACTAAAGATGTTGAACATTTTTTTTAAATGCTTCTTGGCCATTCGAGATTCCTCATTTGAGAATTCTTTATTTAGCTCTGTATCCTTTTTTAAATAGGGTTATTGGGTTCTCTGGAGTCTAACTTCTTGAGTTGTTTGTATATATTGGATATTAGCCTTCTATCAAATGTAGGATTAGTAAAGATCTTTTCCCAATCTGTATATTGCCATTTTGTTCTGGTGACAGTGTCCTTTGCCTTACAGAAGTTTTTCAATTTTATGAAATCACATTTGTTTATAATTGATCTTAGAACCTGGGCCATTGGTGTTCTGTTCAGGAAATTTGCCCTGTGCCTATGTGTTTGAGGCTCTTTCCCACTTTCTCTTCTATCAGATTCAATATTTCTGGTTTTATGTAGAGTTCCTTGATATACTTGGACTTGAGCTTTGTACAAGGAGATAAGAATGGATCAATTTTCATTCTTCTATATGCTGACTGCCACTTGAGCCAGCATCATTTGTTGAATATGCTGTCTTTTTTCCACTGGATGGTTTTGGCTTCTTTATCAAAGATCAGGTGACCATAGGTGTGTGGGTTTTTTCTGGGTCTTCAATTCTATTCCATTGATCTACCTGTGTGTCTCTGTACCAATACCATGTAGTTTTTATCAACTATTGCTCTGTAGTAGATCTTGAGGTCAGGGATGGTGATTCCTCCAGAAGTTCTCTTATTGTTGAGAATAGCTTTCGATACCCTGGGTTTTTTGTTGTTCCAAATGAATTTGAAAATTGCTCTTTCTATCTCTGAAGAATTGAGTTGGAATTTTGATGGGGATTGCATTGAATCTGTAAATTGCTTTTGGTATAATGGCCATTTTTCTTTTTGAGACAGGGTTTCTTTGTATAGCCCTGGCTGTCCTGGAACTCACTCTGTAGACCAGGCTGGCCTTGAACTCAGAAATCTGCCTGTCTCTGCCTCCCAAGTGTTGGTATTAAAGGTATGTGCCACCACTGCCGGGCATGAGGGCCATTTTTACTGTTAATCCTGGTGATCCATGACCATGGGAGACCTTTCCATCTTCTGAGGTCTTCTTCAATTTCATTCTGAAGAAATGATCATTATCACTTTAAAGAACTAATTATTCACCCCAAATCTTTACCATGACTTAAGTCGAGTCAACCTACCTTGAGGTGGGCCCTTAGCCAGGTCATTGACTCCAGACAATTAGACTCTTAGATCTTCATCAAGGCTAGGAACTCTATTCTCTTAACCAGGAATTTTCCTCTCACAAGCCTTAATTGCTGCTATAATATCGCTCTTTCTGAAGAGGTCCCTCCAAAATCACTTAGTTATCAGTTGAGCCATCAGAGCATGTCTGGTTTCTCTTCCCTGTTTAAAGGATGAAAATGCTAAGAGAAATGCTTTCAGTCATTAAAAAAAAAAAAAGAAAAAAAGCTCATTGCTTTTGACTCTAAACTACCTAACCAATTTTGAACTCCTTCTCTCATCATCAGCCCCTCTGAAGAAGTAGCCCAAACCATCACTGCTAAGCTTGAATAGTGACTTTTCTGTCTTTTTCAAAATTAATGGGATAATTGGGTGTGGTAATCCGGACTTCTTTCCAACGAGTACATCCAAAACTGCTCAATGGTTTTATTTATTATATAAGTGACAGATGGTAGGAGGGAAGGACTTCTTTAACTGATATCTGAAACAAAATGGGGAACAACAACAAGAGTAACTAGTATTTCAGGTCCAAGGAAAGCAAACAATAAAGGCCAGAACAGGATTTTTCATTTTTGCAAATGTTATATATTTTAATCTTCTCTCATATATTACACCTCAACCACTGGTTCTCCTCAGAAAAGAGCAGGCCTCCCAGGGACATCAACCAAGCACAAACAAGGCACAACAAGATATAGTAATAACAGGCACACACAATCACATTAACACTGGACAAGGCAACCCAGGAGCAGGAAAAAGGTCCCACAAGTAGACAAAAAAAGTCAGTGACAACCCCTCGTCCCACTTCTAGGATTCCCTCAAGAACACAATGGCACTCAGCCATAACATATATGCAGAGAATCTAAATCAGACTCCTGCAGGTTTGCTGATCTCTGCAAGTTCCCAAGAGTCCTGTTCAGTTGATTTGTGGGTTGTGTTCTCCTGCTTTAAATGTCCAAAAAATAATTTTCTTTTTTAATAGTCTAATATGTGCAAATCAGGGGCTATAGGAACAACTGAATTTTAATCCAACTTTAACAATTTCTTGGCTCGCCATTTAATGTTGATGAAACTCTTCACTTTCTCTAAGCTTTAGTTTCCTCTTCCTGACAAAAGGCAAAATAAGGAAATTTCATGAAGTACTAATAAATTGAGATAATAATGAAAATCATCATAACTTTACAAGTGTCAATTTATTTTAAAGCTGTTTCTAACATACTCAAAATAACCTAGCTTTTATTTCCTAAATTAGCAACCTGGTGAATCATATATGCATAATTCGCTCAAAATATTGCCACCCACTAAAAGAGAGATGAATTTGAAAAGGGATTCGTTCTAATTAACAGCACTAATGTACTATAAGACAGGTTTTTCTGTTAAAAAGTAATTATATATAAAAAAAAGTAATTATGTCAGAGCTAGAGAGATAGCTCCACAGTTAATAATACTTGCTGCTCTTGGAAAGGACACAAAATCAATGCCTAGAACCCACAGGGTGGCTCAAAACACATCCATAACTCCAGTTCTATGAGATCTGACACATTCTTCTGGACTTTGTGGGTACACAGTGCATATACATTAATACAGGCAAACATTTGTATACATAAAATAGAAAAAAATTAAAATGTAATGCTAATAACAATACAGAAGGTCTGATGGGGGTTTACATGAAAGAAAAGGTAGGACTTTGGGACTATAATTTCCTTTAAGTTGGATTCACTAAGCCAAAGAACGCAGCAACCTGGAAATTCTGTACTACAATTGTAGATTAGGACAACACAGCCCTGCACTAATTGTATAGTCAGTAAACACTATGATGGTTCATTTGTTACTCAAGATATGTTGTTGTGGTGAGACCTGAAGCAAGACTCTTTCTAAACAATTAACATTGATGACCATTTGAATATGCCCCATGTTATTTCAATTTCTCTCCTGAACATAAGTAGTTCCTGATTGGATATATGTTATTAAAATGGTAACTTTATAGGTCCGAAAAGCATGACATTAGGTCTTTTGAATGTGAAAAAAATCCTGAAAAGCATCTATTTAGTGATCCTACTACTAAGGACTTGACAGGATCTTTCCTGATAGTTTCCGTAGAACTTTCTATGAATGCAGAAAGATTTGAAATATGAAAGTTTTAGTTTCATAAAACTGGTGATCATCTTTGCCCTCTGTGTTTTTGTTTGTGTTTGGTTTTTGTTTTGTTTGTTTGTTGTTGTTTTGCAAATGAATGAAAACTTTCTACCTTGGCATACTACTAACCCCTTGCATGTGCTGATGTCAATCACAGCTGCTCCTGCCATTGTCAGGAGTCAAGGTTGATACAAAAAATAAGAACTTATCAATTCATAATAGCTGTTTTGTCTATGTCATCTTTGTTCTTTTTTTAAAAGATCATAGTGATTTACAAGTGTGAATATTCATCAAGTATAAAATGACACGCATCGGTTAGTCCAGAATTTTATAGGCAAAGACAAAAGAATCATGAGTTTAAGATCAGCCCTGTCTACATATCATAGCAAAAGCAACACTTAATCTCAGATGCCTTGTTAATTTTCCAGAGAAGAACACTAAAGGAATCAGTGAATTAATGCCTTCATCAAAAATGCACTTTAAAATATCTTCTAGTCTAAAAAAATGCAATCCTTTTATTTTATTTATGATATGTTTGTCCATGTAAAGTTGCATCCTATAAGTGAAAAACACTTAACATCACTGAATAGTTAATGATTACAAATCTCATTATTTATTATTTCAAGTGTTTGCTTACTGGTATTGTATCACTTAATTAGTATAATTAATTGTTTCTAAATTGAGCCTTCCCAGGAGTAGGAAAATAAATAAAAGGATATTATTAAAGTTTGTACCACAACCAGAGTTCATTAAAGAATTGTTTTCAGACTAAATTAGATGATATTGGTGTTTAGTTGTGGTTCATTTTTAATTGGGGCTGTTTATATTCTTTTTACATATTAATATATTTAAAAAGAATTACATGAAAACAGTATACCGAAAAGACACAAGTTCATTTATTTGATGCCAAATGGAGTTTTCATTATTTTCTTACAAGTAACTTACATAATTATACTCATCAATATATTCTTTAAAAATTAATTTAAAATTAATTATGTCTATTCATTTATTATGTCTTCATATTTCTAGCAAACCTCTATTCTAATAGGAGTCTTCATAGGGGATATGATATTGTAAGCATGATTATGATGCTTCATGTTAGTTGGGTGACTTAAACTTGACATTTGGCCAGTCTTGGTACTTCCAAAGGAATTAATGAAGTTGGTTGTCTTTTCAACAAAATGCTCTTATGGTAACTACAAAACTTTAAAATAGAGAATTATATTCAAAACTTTTGGATTAAGTCTCTTCAGCATGAGCTTTAATTAAACATTTATACAGAGAGAACTGGATGCAAAGATATAATAGAACAGCAACAATTCTAAGCTTTTATCAATTTTCTGAACTATGAAATGGAAATGAAAAGATACATAGCTCAGGGCCTTTCAGAAAGTTTGGAGAGACCTGTCACAGAAGCTTGCCTAATGCCATCTAATGCAGTCCAACTTGTTCATAAACACTGTGCTTGTGTCTGGGAGTACAGCAATGAATAAAAATGATTCTTGCTGTCAAAGAAAACAGAGTAATGTACTCTCTTTATGAATCATTTTTCCTATTTCTAAAAAGTATTGTCATCTTTCCTAGTTCACATGTCCTGTGTATGCTAATGATCCCCAAATCTATTATATATTCTCTGTCATGTTCCTTTGAGACAATGTCTCTCACTGAACCTGAAGCTACCGTGGCCCTTGTGATCCTGCTGTCCTCATTCTGAGCAGTATTTGGGCTTCAGGTGCATATGCTTCCATACTTGGCTTACTATAATTGTGGTAAACTCAAACGCAAGTTCTCAAACATTCACAGCAAGGACTCCTATCCCTTGAGCATCCCTGTGGTACTGCTTCATGTTTATTTTTATTAAAAATATATTATATTGTCTTAAAATGCCTTTTATATTTTAATTAAAATATAATCATATAATCATATCATCATTTTCCATTGTTCCCCTCCCACACATTCCATGTCCCCTCTGCTCACTGAATCTCAAATGGCCTATGGTTTCTTAATGTGTGT
>JADRCD010238342.1:0-17939 GCA_019843815.1 Montemys delectorum
CTAGAGATTCTGCTGTGTTGTGTTCTCATTTTCATTTAGTTTGGGAGATCTGTATTCCTTTTCCAATTTCTTCTTTAATCTTTGTTTGTGTATTTATTAGAGGAGTTTTTTTCCTGTCAATTTTAGGTTTTATTGCATTACATTCAGATAACACTGTTATTTCAATCTTTTTGAATTTGTGAAAGATTTGTTTTGTGTGCCAGGATGTGATCTATTTTAGAAAAGCTTCTACGCACTGCTGAGTAGAACTGATTTCAACAGATTCTGATGTTTCTCTGCTTTTGGTCTGGATGACTTATCTATTGGAAAAAGTGATGTATTGAGTCGCTGCCATTGATGCATTAATGTTAGTCTGCATATTTGTTTGCAGTAGTATTTTTTTTATGAAATTGGGTGCACCAGACTGCACATAGAATGCATATACGTATTAAGGACAGCAATGTCTTCTTGGTTCACTGTTCCCTTGATCAGAATGAAGTGTCTCTCTTTATCTCTACTGAATAGTTTTAGTTTGAAGTCTATTTTGTCACCTGCTTCCTTCCTGGTCCCATTTGATTAAAGTGCTTGCATCCATCTTTTTATCTAAGGTGGCCTAGCTTTAAAGCTAAGATATACCCCTGCTACCAGACAGGCATAAGATCTGGTGGTGTGAGATCTGAGATGGTAGGAGCTGTCCCCTCCCAGCCTCCAATGCCTACTATGAGGCCACCAATGAGAGGACCACATGTATTCAGTCAGGAAACATTGCACCTGGAGTTCTCCATGCTAATGAGGCATTTAGATAGCCTTGAGTCTTCAGCCCATGACCTTCCCTTCCTGGGTATTCTCACACCCTTCCCCAAGAGGTATATAATCCCTGGGTCACCCCAAATAAAATGTATGCATTCACATCCACCTCCAATAAAGCAATATGAAACAAGCAAGGATTATCTCAGAGAGGTGCTTCATTAAGATGGCCACAGGGAAGGCCTTCCCTTAAAAAACTCTAGAGGAAGGTTTTGCCAGGTACTCAGCACTCACTCCCAATCAGACTGGACCCTGCTTGACTCTGGTTCAGTTTTTCCCTTCCTTCCTGATATAGAGATGCCCCCAAGGGGAAACGTGGACCCTGGACTTCCAGGCAGTGTACCTGCAGCACCTGGGTACCCAGAGGAAAGACTGGGAACCACAGCATTCATCTGATGCCCCAAAGAGAAACACAGACTGTGCACTCCCCTTTTGGGACTTTGCCTTCTCCAGGCCAGAGTGCTGGTGGTTATCTGGGTACCCCTGGCAGAGAGGCAGAACATGGTAGGACATATTTCTTCTAGAAAATAGATGTGATTTTTCTGATTCTGGATCCATTCTGTCAGTTTGTGTCTGACTGTAGATCTGGGGCCATTAAAGTTATTATTGAAATGTTTCTTTTAATTGTGGTCATTGTGTGTGGGTAGGGAGGTTTTGTTGTTTTATTTTTTGTTTGGTTTGGTGTGGTATGGTGTTCTCAGTGGTACTTTTTGTTTTAATAATTATGGCTTCATATTTCTTCTTTTGTTTTTTGTTTTTTTTTAAGTTCTATTGCAGTATGATGAAAAAAGTTACATGATTTATCTGAATTTGTTAACATTTAAAAACATATTTTAAGTAAATAGAATTAAGGCACATTCTTGTTTCTCTTTTGTACCCCAACTCCTCCCAGAGACCCCCCCCCTTCAATACATATAATATCTTTGTCATATTCTTTAAAATTTATAAAACATTACAACAATAAAAATGAGTATTATGAAAGTTGTTTGATATAAAACAACAATCAATTTAACAGTCTTATGTAGACTTGTCTATGGCAATATTGAAAATAAAAACATTTTTCTCAATATAAATTTAAAATAACTCCAAATGTATTAACTGTATATTTCAAAATAATACATCATTACTAATATTTTCTTAAATGAACATAAAGTGTTTTTGTTTGTTTGTTTGCTTTGTATTTAGTAGAGCTTAAAATCTTGTCTCTTACTGTGGTAACTTGATACAAGAGTTACAAACGTCAAGCAAGGCATTCAGTCTCACTCTTTGTTGTTCTCTTACAAGCTCTCTCCCAATTTAATTGTCTACATTTCTTTTCAGTATTAAAATACTTTTAAAATATGTAAGCTGTTCTGAAACCCATAGTATAGTGTAAAAATATGAAATAAACAATACTACTAATAGAAAGGCTGAGATAGGAGAAGCAAGATCTCAAGACCATTATGTTGTACACAGCAAGACACTGTCACAAACAAACAAGCTGAAAGTGTATATGTATTGTGTAATATTGGACCTATTTCTCCAATTACCAAATTAGAGAGACCATTGGATGACAATCAACAAGTTTTTAATTCCTCATGTTTTTGGATCTCAATCGATTAGGATATGTTGGTAATATTAATTTTCATATTAATATATTAAGAAAAAGTAATTGTCACTTCCTGTTGTTTTTTTTTGTAAGAGGTGGAATTAGGTTTATGCAGATTTATTGAAAGATTACTTTCTTGCTTCTTCTAGGGTGTAGTTTTGCTCCTTATGTTCATGCTTTCCATCTATTTTCCTTTGTAGGGCTGGATTTGTGGAAAGATATTGTGCAAATTTGGTTTTGTCATGTTTTCTCCATGTATGGTAATTGAGAGTTTTGCTGAGTATAGTAGCCTGGGCTGGCATTTGTGTTCTTGTAGGGTCTGTATGACATCTGCCCAGGATCTTCTAGCTTTCATAGTCTCTGGTGAGAAGTCTGATACAATTCTGATAGGCCTGCCTTTATATGTTATTTGACCTTTTTCCCTTACTGCTTTTAAAATTCTTTGTTTAGTGCATTTGGTGTTTTGATTATTATGTGATGGGAGGAATTTCTTTTCTGGTTGAATCTATTTGGAGTTCTATGGGCTTCTTGTATGTTCATGGGCATCTCTTTCTTTAGGTTAGGGAAGTTTAATTCTACAATTTTGTTGAAGATGTTTACTGGCCCATTACCTTGGGAGTCTTCACTCTCTTCTATACCTATTATCCTTAGGTTTGGTCTTCTCATTTTGTCCTGGATTTCCTGGGTGTTCTGGGTTAGGATCTTTTTGCTTTTTGCGTTTTCTTTGACTGTTGTGTCAATGTTTTCTATGGTGTCTTCTGCCCCTGAGATTCTCTCTTCTATCTCTTGTATTCTGTTGGTGATGCTTGTATGTATGACTCCTGATTTCTTTCCTAGGTTTTCTATCTCTAAGTTTGTCTCTTTTTCTGATTTCTTTATTGTTTCTATTTCAATTTTTAGATTCTGGATGGTTTTGCTCATTTCCTTCACCTGTTTGATTGTGTTTTCCTGTAGTTCTTTAAGGGATTTTTATGTTTCCTCTTGAAGGGCTTCTAGCTGTTTACCTGTGTTCTCCTGTATGTCTTTGAGGGTGCTATTTATGTCTTTCTGAAAGTCCTGTGTCATCACTATAAGAAGTGATTTTTAGATCTGAATCTTTCTTTTCCAGTGTGATGGTGTGTACAGGACTTGCTATGGTGGGAGTACTGGGTTCTGATGATGCCAAGGAACCTTGGTTTGTGTTGCTTATATTCTTACGCTTGCCCCACATCATCTGGTTATCTTTAGTGCTACCTGCCTTTGCTAAATCTGACTGGAGCCTGTCCTTCCTGTGATCCTGGTTGTGTCAGAACTCCTCAGAGTCAAGCTGTCTCTGTGATCCTATGATTCTGGGATCCTGTGACCCTGGGCTTGTTAGAGCACCTGGGAGTGGAGCTTCTTCTGGGTGTTGTGGGACTGGCTGCAGAGCTTGCGCCTAAGCTCTCTGCTCAGGGCACTGGCCAGCCCAGACAACCGGAAGCAATCTGAGCCACTGGACTGGTGGAGTTCCTGTGTGCCTGGTCCCACGGGTCCCAGTTACTCATGGTATTGGAACAGATGTTCTGTCCTCCTCACCTCTGATCCTGGGCCTGTTAGAGCGCCTGAGAGTGGAGATTCCCCTAGGTGTTGTTAGGACTAGAAGGAACCTGAGCCACTGGGCTGGCAGAGTACCTGTGTGCCTGGTCCTACTGGTCCCAGTTACTCCAGGTATTGGGACAGATGTTTTGTCCTCCTCACCTCTGATCCTGGGCATGTTAGAGTTCCTAGGAGTGGAGCTTCCTCTGGGTGTTGTGGGACTGGCTACAGAGCTTGCGCCCAAGCTCTGCTCAGGATACCAGCCAGCCCAGACAGCTATTGCTTCATATTTCTTTCCAGTGTCTGTTACGTTTATTTCTCTCTTCAGCCTGGAATACTGCTTCCTATGTTTTCTCCATATTTGGCTTGTTGAATATATATTTTTAGGCTGTTTGTTTTGCGGAGAGTTTTTCTTTCTCCTTCAACTACCACAGATAGTGTTGATGGACATATTAGTCTAGATTGGCCTTCATGGCTGTTTGGGATACATTGCTCCAGGCTCTTATGGCTTTCAACGTTTCAACTGCGAAATATGCTGTTCTTAGTCTGACGGGTTTGCCTTTATATGTAACTTGTGCTTTTTTCTCTTGTAGCTTTCAATATATTTTCTTTGCTCTGTATACTTAATGTTTTAGCTATGATACACTGGGGGGTTTCTTTCTTGGTGTTATCTACTTGGTGTGTTGTATGCTTCTTGTACCCCTATGATGTGTATGATGGGGAAGTTTTCCTCTATGATCTTGTTAGAGATCTGGTCTTTGTTATGGACTTGGGATTGTCTTGCTTATCCGGGACCATATTTTGAAGACTTAATCTTTTCATGGTGCTCTGCTTTTCCTGTGTGTTCCTTTCCTGCAGCTTAATTTTTTATATTCCTTGTTTATTTGTATAGATCCTCTACTTTATCTTTGAGTCCTGATATCCTATCTTCTGCTTAATTCATTCTACTTATAATACTTCCTTTTAAACTTCCTAGTTGAATGTTGGGGTTTTTTTTTTTTTCAGTTCCATCTTGATTTCAGCCTGAGTCCTCTTCACTGTTTCTATCTCTACTGAATTCCACTTTCAAACCCAGGACTCTCTGCCTGTCTATCAACCTTATGTCTGTGTTCCCTTGACCACCACTCAGGCATTCACTCTCCCCAAGTTCTTTCCCTTTCATTTCATTGAAATGTTTCTTTTGTGTCTTCTTAAAAGTCCTTGAATTCTTTGTTGAAGTTTATGATTGTTCTTTGAAATTCTGTGTCCTTGGCTTCATCTAGGTAATTCTCATTGGCAAAAACTTCCATAGGACTAGTGGGCTGTGGAGAGGATGTATGGCTTGTTCTTTTACATTGTTTGTATTTTGTGATGAGATCTTTTCTGTGTGTGATATGGAGAGAGTAGGTTGAGACAGAAGAGAGGATGTGAAGGCACATTGGAACATGAGGCTGGCAATGGTGTAGATGGGATGAAGTCAGGTGGACCAAGGGGACTGGGCTGATGTGTGGTGGTACATCTGACTGGGCAGAGAGGTTGAATGTGGCTTGGGAGTGGCCTGAGGGTCAGGAGCAGTTAGGTCTAGTCTTGGAGGGAGGCTAGAGGTTAGTTGTGGCACAGGCAAGGGTAGACAGACTAGGCAGGAACACTGGATGTGTGAGCCAGGCTAGATCATGTGGCTTGAGGAGGATAGGAGAAGAGAGGGTCAGTGGACTTGCCAGGCTAGACCCTGGAGAAGGATGTTTAATCTACCTTCAACATGTCCCACACAATATGGAAACTCCAGATGTTATTCTTATACATATAATTCATAAGAAATTTTAGAACTAGAGATGTTGACCAGAGGCCCACAAACTCTGACACTTGCCTGCATTGCCCTGCTGCATTGACACATAGTGTTACTGAGCGTTGTCTATTCATTTGCTTATGCACAGCCTGTGGCTGCTTTCTCATTGCAACAGCAGAGTAGTTAAAAGTTGCCACAGACTCCCCCACAGCCCACGAAGCCTAAAATATTTACTATCCTGTGCAGAAAAAGGCTTAGCATCTTCCACCCATGAGATACCTTATAGCTCCTGCAATAGGCTGAATTGTGTAGAGCGGAAGAGACTGATGGCTGTTTACCTATCTGCTGTCTACTGTGAGGATCCAGTAGAAGGCTCCTTCCTTTTCTTCCTACTTCCTGTTCCTTTTCCTTCCAGCATGTCTTCCAGCCTGTTAAAATGGGACTTACGAATAAAAACCATTTTCACGCCTTCTCTAACTTTGCTCTCGATATACAAAGGAAAGTTTCTGTAACAATATTCCTTTTTTTCCTCGTAATAAATCCTGTTTTTCATGGCAACAGTCTCTCTAGAGACTCAAGAAAGTTAGCTTTGGGACTCAAGGCAGAGTAATGAGTTCTTTGTTCTAGATAGTCTCTGCTCCTCTCCCAAAGCAACAACTGCCCTTGATTTAGCTGGCACAACACGCAGTAACACGCTTCCCAGGAAGAATAAAAATGGGTCAATTCAAAGTTTCAGAAATGTCATCCTTCCAATAACCATAATAAGGGCTAAAAAGTTTCCATCGAGCAGCAGAAACTGAGACATAAAGTGCATAGAAAAACTGGGGTCATGGCTTGAGGGATGGCCACTGGAATCAGGCTCTGTTAACCAACCCTGGACTGTAGCCACTCCCTAGGAGTCCTGCTTCATTCCCATAACAAGAAAGACAAGTGAATATCTGAATGAAAGTTAGCATCAGTTATGGATAAAGGTAGTAGAGGGGAGAGCCTCAGCTCATACCGTGGGAGACTTTAGAAGGGTGTAATGTCTGCATCCATAAGTCTATATAATCCACAGGTATCAAATTTTATATATATATACCTCTGCACCTCACACCCCTGACACTAACATCACTAGTGGGTGTTCAGAAGCTAAATGAACAGACCTTCAACAAGAAAATGAACCTTTCTACCTCCAAAGAGAGAGAGGTGTCAGCACAGAGCAGGTTCTTCAGCTTATCACACACCGTTTTAAAAGAGCAGCTCCCTATGCCCAGCCCAAGCATCCTCAGCTGAAGCCTGCCAGCTGACAAGCCCTAGGCACACCTAGACAGGACTAAGCCAGGCCCCCGTTCAGTGGAGAGAGCAGCCACGTAAAGGAAACATGCCTGCATCTCTTCTCATCAACCCTATAGACATCAAAGGAAAATCAAGAACCATGAAGCCATTAAAGAAAAATGAAGTCGCAAGAGCTTTGGAAAAATAAACAAACAAAAATTATCCCTGACATGAACAAGAAATTAATTACACTCAATTCCAATTAAGAACTATCAAGAAGAAATGAACAATTCAGCCAGAAAGTTACACAAATACTAAGAAAATTAACAGAAAACACGAAAGAGAACAAAAAAGTACCTATGGCTATTGTCCTAGTTTGCTTTCCGTTGCCATGATAAAACGTAGGCCAAAATCAACTCGGGGAGGAAGGGGTTCCAGTCCATCATTCAGGGAATCTGAGCAGAGTCCGTGGACAAGCATTGCTTACTGGCTGGCTCCTCATGGCTTGCTCAGCTGACCTCCTTATACAACCCAGAACCACCACCCACCATGGGCTGGGCCCTCCCACATCAATCATTAATCAAGAAAGTATCACACAGACAAGCTGTCTTAGTCAGGGTTTCTATTCCTGCACAAGCATCATGACCAAGAAGCAAGTTAGGGAGGAAAGGGTTTATTCAGCTTACTTCCACATTGCTGTTGATCACCAGAGGAAATCAGGACTGGAACTCAAGCAGGTCGGGAAGCAGGAGCTGACGCAGAGGCCACGGAGAGATGTTTCTTACTGGCTTGCTCAGCCTGCTCTCTTATAGAACCCAAGACTTCCAGCCCAGGGATGGCACCACCCACAAGGGGCACTACCCCCTTGATCACTAATTGAGAAAATGCCCCACAGCTGGGTCTCATGGAGGCACTTTCCCAACTGAAGCTCCCTTCTCTGTGATAACTCCAGCCTGTGTCAAGTTGACACACAAAACCAGCCAGTACACAAGCCCACAAGCCAATTTGACAGAGTCCGTTCCTCAACTGAGGCTGTTGCTTCCCAGGTGACTCTAGTTTGTGCAAGTGACAAACATTATACAGAACAATTACTCTCTGAAACAGTAGATGACTCAACCTGGTCTGCTGCCCCCAACCACCACCTTGTAATGAGTGTCAGATAACACAGTCACCATCTTCAGCTAAGCCAGGATGACGTGCCAATCAGCAATCATTGTCAGCCTCTGCTATGGAGGATCTGAGACAGCCCAGAGGACAGCCCATATCGACTGTTAGGTGTTTGCAGAGATATCTGGCATAGTAGTTTACACCTGTTTCCTATAAGTCTTTGCCTGAATTGGTCAAGAAGCCTGGGTCTCACTACATTTCCAAAAAGGCAAAAACATCTCCGTCTTTGATGAGCCTGTTGTTCCCAGAAAGAACCCTGATAGCCTTGAACGGGTGGCCTGAACCCTGAGACTTCCTGTGCTTCTCCCCGACTGTTCCATGCCCCTTTAAAAAAAAAAAAAAAACATTTTTCACAACCACACACTGTCCAGTCTCTGTGTCTTGTGACTTTCCTGGAGGAGACATGAGGCACCAAAGAAATCATCTCACTCAAATCTATCCTGGGGAACCTGTGAGCTAACTGGAATCATATGCCAGGAGTGCAGGTTGGAGGTTGCTCACAGAAGCTCAGTGACTCAGAGGCAGCTGTACCACCCAATAGCACACCCCAATGTGAGTGACGGAAAGCAACATCACTGGTTGTCCCTACACAACTGGCAGGCAAGCCCACACAGGTCTCCTTTTCTCCAGCAACTGTTTACGGCTTATAGAATGTCACAGAGGAGCCTAGAGCCTAGAAAATCTCGCGGGCTTACTGAGCACTCTGAGCTTCATCAGTTTCCTCAGGTGTGAGCACCTGTCCACCCTCCAGGAGGAAGTGCTTCACTTAGGAGGAACAGCAGCGGCCAAACGCTCAAGAGTCCTTTCCATCATTCATCCTGCTGTCTCTGATACAGTCAGTTATCACTGAAGATTTCAATAGATGGTCCAGAAGATGGATCTAAACAAACGTCCCAGATTAAAAAGCAAAAGGCAAAGAAATGAAAACTAGGGGAGGAAAAAGAAGAAAAACCTACATGGTGAATACAGAAGGTCAGATACTCAGCTGGTGTTTCCTTCAAAAGAACAGACTGCAAGGGTTAGAAAACAAACAAGCCCTTAGCACCAAAGAAGAGACATGTGAGTAGTTATGGCCTCCTGAAAATGTGGGGAAATATATATGAGCTCCTAGAACGGGAGGACCCAAGACTGGAAAAACAGGTTGGATGACCAACCATAGGTCAGTGGCATGAGACGTGCTTCTGTGGTGTAAATATGAAGTCGATGATGCTCGGGACACCAATGAGGAAGAATAGAGTCTGAAAAGACTGACCTTGGAGCAAATGAGAGCAAGCAGGAGCTCAGGACCAGGTTTTGCATTTCTGCTTGTGCCTCTGAATTTTAATTGCCATGAACATATATTAAAGTGAGAATTGTGATCATCATCGCATCCTTAAATCTATCCAGTGACCTCTACTTTGCTTTCTGGGCTTCGTTTCCCACAGTCAATCATGGTCTGAAATACTAAGTAAAAAAAAAAAAAATTCCAGGAGTGATTTGTGAATTTGAAACTGCATGCTCCACTACGCAGTGCGCTGGACTCTCAAACCATCTGCCCTGTCCTGCCAGAGACAGGAGTGGTCCTTTCATCCTTTCATCCAGTGAACCCCCACTGTCGACTCTGTGGCCATCTAGTTACTAAGCTATCTGTGTTTCCACATCGGAAGTTGTGGTACCAAGCATCTGTACTGAGGTAGCAGCCCCAACACACAGGAGTAGTCATGCAGGCAGCTCAGCTGCAGAAGAAAGGAGGTGGAAGGTAAGCTTCCCTGTGTAAACAGCGGAAAACTCTCCGTTTAGTAAGAAAAATATATGTGCTAAGGCTGCTACAGTGTACAGTAAGAACAGATCTTCTGTTGGTGAAATTGAAAAGGAAACATTTAGTGCCAGTTTGAGGTTAGATCTCAAACGGCCAAAGTTATGCCTATGGTGCAAGGTAAGTACAAAGAAGCACACGGTCTGCGAAAAGGTGGACACCGGCCAAACTTTTGGCATCCCCTGGGAGTCTTAGGCCGTATCCCCAGGGGAAAAGGCAGGCTGACTACACCACTGCCAGTGCCAGGGAGCCCACGGTGCCAGATTCTTTCTCCACAGCAGAGCACCATTTGGCTCCCTCATTCCTTGAGCTCTGATTCCATCCCTGTCACTGAAATCCATCATGCATCATCTGGGCTACTAGGCAGAACTGAGTGTAACTCTCGACCTCGCTGGGCACTAAGGATATTCTGGGATTTCCCTATAGTTGTGGTTGGTTGATTGGCTGGTGTTGGGGTACTGATGGTAGAACCTCACACACACAGTAACAAAGTAACAGTGTGTGTATATTATATATGTATGCATGCAGGCGTGTATTTATATGTGTGTGTGTTTGTATGGATGGATATATGCATGGGTGTGTGTATATTTGTATGCGTGTATGTATTTATATGTACATGCATCTATGTATATTTGTATGTATGTATCTGTATGTGTATGCATTTATGCATATATGCACGTGTATTAATCATGTATTTAGATGTAGTATATAGTTGTATGTATGTATGTGTCCGTATCACAAAAAAACATGACAACCTTGAGCAGCAACTGTATACTACATGTCATAACAGACTGGCTGCTCTGTCAATCTATGGTATTTCTTAAGTATTCTTCCCTTCTGTTTGAAGAAGCAATACTATTGTGTTCCAAACCCTCTAATGGCACCCAGTGGTGCTGGCATGCCAGGAGAGGGGATCTGTTGACACCAAGTCTACATTGGATGTGGCAGGTGTAAAACAGATGCTCTGTTTCTGCTGACATGAGGTCAAAAATTCAGGTTCTAGAGAGATACTGTCTTTGTGTATGATTGAAAACAAATCTTAGCTGTAACTAGGAAATAATGGTTTGTTAAATCAGAAGATTTGGGGAGCTTATGTTCATCAAGGCCAAGCTACTTACCAACATGTGAAATACGGGCAGTCACTAGAGGCCTTCCAATTTTGCTGAGCTTCAGTGAGAGCCACCACAGCTGTCCCTTGGTGTCTGTGGCTGTCCCTGGGTGTCCCTTAGTGCCTGTGGCTAGTCCTTTATGTCTGGGGCTGTCCCTCAATGTCTGTGGTTATTACTTTGTATCTGTAACTGTTCCTCTGTGTTTGAAGGGGCTGTTTCCAGGACTCCGCTCCCTAACAGGCACCAAAATCCATGAATACCCAAGTCTCTTATGTAAAATGGCACAGTATGTCTAGGGAGATGGTTCTGTTGGTAGGAACACTTGCTACACACATCTAAAGACCTGAGTTTGGCTCCCCAGCACACACATAAAAATCTGGATGTGGCCATGCACACTTATGCAACCCCAATACTGTAAGGGATGAAGACATAAGCATCCTTTGCTAGCTTCCAGCCTATTCCAGGTCCAGTGAGAGACCTTGGCCTCAAAGATAAAGGGCAGAAAATGATAGACTAGGGCACTGGATATTTGTCTGCCTTCTCAGGCATGTTCTCAAACACACACACACACACACACACACACACGCACACGCACACACGGGGTTGGACTGTCAGTCTTGGCATAGAGCCTAAACACACCCTTCTGTGTACTTTAAATTGCACCTGGATGGCACGCAATGCCTAACGTAACAAAACATCACAGAGGCCGTGCTCTGTGCACTATTCAGGGATTGACTCAAAGAATCCCCACACATTTAGCACAGATGCAGGTTTTTTTCTGAGTATCTTTGATCTGCAGTAAGAACCACAGATACAGACCCCAAACACACAAATGACTCACTCTGACTGATCTCATTAGAGGTGACAAGCCTGAACTAATCTTATAATTAGATGATGGCCAGGTTTATCTTTCAAATAAAAGTTTACTGTCTTGTCGTGTTTCAATTTTTTTTTTTTCTACTAGAGAATCAGCCTAAGTTTTAAGGATTCATTTCAGAGCAATTAAGTTTCATGTCCATCTGAAATACATCATTTGGGCTAAAGAGATAGCTTAGAAGTTCCGAGTACTTGCTGCTCATGCAGATGGCTCAGGTAAATTTCCAGCATCTTCATGATGGCTCACAACCCATGGACACCAAGAATGGACATTTTGCATATATACATAAAGGCAAATATTTGCACAAAAATAATAAAATTAATACATTTTTTTGAAGTTTAGGTTTGTTAGTGTAGACTCAGGTATTTTAAAGTACATGTCTGAAATTTGAAGAAAATCCAGGTGTAGTGGCATATTTTCAAAACCAAGCACTCAGAAAAATAGAAGCAGTAGGATTAGGTATACAAAGCAAGCCACAGTTAGCTACATAGCAAGTGCAAAGCTAGCCTGTACTAAAAGAGACCCTGACTCACACCCACAGAGAGGAGGGGGGAAGAGGGAGAGAGCAAGGGAGAGAGAGAGAGGAAGAGAGGGAGAGAGGGAGAGAGAGAGGGAGAGGGAGAGAGAGAGGGAGAGAGGGAGAGAGAAAAGAGAGAGAGAAGCTCTGAAAATATTTACTACAGGCTCTTGCAGCCACTGATACAATGAAGTGCTTTATTTACATTTATTGTCCCCCAATATCATACACATACCCCTAAGAATACCATTATTTGTATTTTACCCACCTGGTTCCCAGGCTTACTTCATAAATCACTGCACTGTGTCCCATAAGTAAAATATGATCCCTCTCAGCTACAGATGAGGAAGAGGAACGGAGTAGGTCATCACAACATCAAGCCACCATCTCAAACGTGACTCAAAAGTGAGACACAGCTCATCTGCACAAACCTTCAGGTATGAATTCTGATACCTAGTCCATGCCAGGGCAATGGCAGCTAGTGATGAGCTGCATACTGGAAGCTGACCATGGGAGCTCCCTGATAAAGTGTTCCCCACACATCCACAGGGAACTGCTATCCTATGCATTTGTTAATTAGTTTGATTGTGGGATAATCCTCACAAGAGATGCATTAAAACACTATGTTGCTACCTTAAGTGCGCATGGTTTTTTTTTGGTTTTTTTTGTTTTTTTTTTTTTTATTGTGGATCGTAACTCAATAACGCAGAGGGTAAAAGACTGGCTAAGATACCTAAATGCAGGAAAAGAATCCAGGTAGTTCTGACACACTGAGAAGACAGGCGTATAAATCCCATTCTCAACTTGCTAAGTCTCTACACTGGAAGTCCCGGACACAGGAAGGTTCATAGTCAGAGTCCCCAGGAAGCAAACAGAACCCATTACAGCCACCAGAGACTACAGCTTGGATATTCAGTGATCCCCAAAGACCTATGTGCTGCAACCTTGTTCCCAGAGGTGGTACAACTGGGAGATAATAGGACCCTTTAGGGGTTGAAGCCCAGTGGGTAATCTCTATGTCACTGCAAGATAATGCTCTTAAAAAGAAGAATAAGATCACACACACACACACACACACACACACACACACACACACACGCACACACTCCACATGAGCAGTTTTACCTTACTACATGTTCCCCATGATATGTTTCCTCATTGTAGGCCTATCAGCCCCAGGGCCAACCCACTACAAAACCTCTCTAAATGGGAAGCAAATATTTCTTTCTACTTCATATAATTGTCTCAAGGTACGTACGGCTTTATTTGTTTGTTTGCTGGGGGCATGGATGGGCATGGATGCTACAGTATGCATGTGCAAGTCAGGGGGCAACCTACAGGAGTTGGTTCTCTCCTTCCACCTTGTAGGACCCAGGGATCTCAAGCAAGCCTCCAAACTCAGCAGCAAGGGCCTTTACCCACTGAGCCACCTTATCGCTACTCAGGGTATTTGTTAAAGGAAAATGAAGCATCTAAGGGTGTCCCTCATTCATCCAGATGATAGATAGCCTCTTATGGTGGCAGCCCAAGGGGTACCAAGAAGGGGTAAGGTTCTAAAGCCGTCGTTCTCAACCTTCCTACTGCCTTTAACACGGTTCCTCATGTTGTGGTGACCACCCCCCTCCAACACCACAAAATCATTTCCTTGCTCCTTCATAATTGTTTTGCTACTGCTATGAATTGTAATGTAAATATCTGACATGCAGGGTATCTGACTCTGACGTGGGACCTCCCCCCCCCCCCGGGCCTTTGGGGGTTGCAACCACTGTTGAGAACCACTGTTCTAGCAGTTGAAAGGAAGTTGTGTCAACATCTCTCTCCCTAGGACCATCACACCAAAGACACTCCGCAGTGGTAAAATCTCACATGAGGTCTGGACTGTCAGCAAGCATGCAAAGCATACCTGCAAAGTTCTTATACTATGAAGCCATCATTAAAGAGCAAAATCTACTACAGGCTTCCATTTTGCTCCCTCTACTCTGGTAACGCCCGAAGGTGCGGTGCTGTTGGACCTCTTCAAGGCTCCCAATCAAAGACCCCCGGCAGGAACCTGAAATACCGAAGACGACATTCTCCTCATCCAAGCAAGCCATACACACCGGGCTGTCCCAAGTCTGCTTCCCTGGTTAGGAACTTCTAGGATGAAGCAGCATTGGTCTCCTCCTGTGAGCTGTAGGTTTAGAGAGCAAAACAATGCGGATGTCTGATGACATTGGGATGGAGTCTACAGACGGGGCAGAAAGTGTTCATGTCTTAATCCAGAGTGGTCTGCACTGATCAGACAGTACCATTCAGTGGAGAAAGCACACCAAACCTGGCAGACACGATGTCACATCGAGCTGGCAACCTGGCACCCAAAACGTTCAGAGGAAGACGAGGCACATGATGCCATGTTTGCTTTTTATAGAAAAAGCGTCCTCAAGCACGAGAGGGACTTGTGGTTGGAGCACGGGCCTCCAGTTCTGCTCCGCTACCTGTCGGGGTTGGCAGTCATTTCAAAGGTTTCCAAACCCATCTTGTTTTTTAACGAACAGACTCTCTTAGTCCCCAGCATGGAATTTGGCTACGGCTTTCCAAAGTGCCTACCAGAGCACAAGATGTTTGCTGTGCAGTGCAACTGAACCTTGGCCTTAAAAGCCTACTAACTTATGGCCTCATCTCCACTCCTTCTGCCTCCTGATGATTTTCCTGTCTGCACAGTGGAACCTCTCAAGGATTTTTTTTTTTATTTCAGGAAAAATGCTTTCTTGCATAATAGTTCTAAGGATTTATTTCACCTGCTACTTGGTTCCCCTTCCCTGCATACAGAATCCCCGTGTGTTGGTCCCATTTGCCTGTGTTCTGTTTTCCACTTCATCCCATCCTTATCTTCAGGTCATGTTCCCTCTCTTCATCCTCTGTTTTCATCTCAATGGAATGCATTTGCTCCTGCTCTCCTTGTCGTTCAGTCACTTCTAAGTTCATTTTCTTCTGAATCCCTGCTGTCTCATTCCATCTCTTCTCTATGTGTATTTTCCTGTAACCCTCTTGATGTCTAACTGGTGCATCTCCTACAATGCTGCTAGCATACACTGAAATATCATGTTTTAATCTTCTGGCATGTGTATGGTTTGAGTACATGCTTGTGTGTGTGCATGTGCACATACACATGTGTAGCATCCATTTGGGGCCCATACATTGACCTCAGGTGGCTCTCTCAGCCCCTCTCCCCCTTAATTTTTTGAAACAAGATCTGTCACTGAACATAGAGGTCCCTAATTCAGCTAGGCATCTGGCCAGCCAACTCCTGAGATCCACATGTCTGGGCCCCACCCACGCTGGTGTTATAATTGCACACCACCACAGCCAGATTGTTCTACACTGGTGCCGTGGATCTGAACCTAAATTCTCAGACTTGCACGGCCAATCCTTGATCAACCCAGCCATCGGCCAGCTCCAACCTTTCCTGCCTGTAAGGCAATTACCTCAGATATTTCGTTGCCATAACAGAAAGGTGACATAGCAGTTTCTGAGATCTGTTTTTAGAGGCCTACTCTTCCTTGACATCTGTGTTCTTGTCCTGCTCCAGTTAGTATACATGTCTAGTCATGGTTTCTCAGAGGAGGCTTTCTGGACTTTTTGTGTCCCTAAGGTTTGCCAAGGTGGTCTGCTGTTCTCAACTACATTAAAAAAACCTTGAGGGCCTTTTCAGTTTGACCACTTGCTCTTGAAGTGCCCAGTACCATACTTTCAGGAGCAAGTAACTCCTGGTGATCCTGATGCTGCCAGCATATGGCCTCTTCCATGTAGTCCTGGAACTGCCAGGAGCAGCGCATCCTCTCTGCAGCGATGTCATCCTTCAGGGTGCTGTGCCAGTCTCACCCACTGGCTTAATTTTCAATGGAAGTCTAGGAAAAGAGTGAAGAACTGCTCTATCACGAAGACCACATCTCCATGGGATCTTTTCAAAAATGTTTTCAATGGGCAGATTAATAAAGAAACACAGCATAGTCCTAACCTGGAAAATGCAGAGCTTCCAAAACCGACACAAGTAATACGATTCGAACCCTAAGTCAGCCTTGGGAAACAGGCAAGCGCTTGACACTGATACAGAAGAACATTCAGGTCGACATAGAAGCAGAGAAATGGTGTAGACAGACTTGCCTCACCAGCTACCAGAACTCACCATGAGATCTGCATAATCAAAACTGTGGAGCTGGAGCTGTGGTCCGGTGGCACAGTGCCTGCCTAGTGTGTATATACAAGGTGGGGGACCCAAAACCAAACACCTAAAAGAGGGAGGGGGAGAATGGAGAAAGAGGAAAGTGGGCCAGGAGGGAGGGCGATATTTGACCATAAAATAGACAAGGGAGCAAAACTGAATAGAATCCAAAATAGGACTTCTTACATAGGAACTTTGAAGGCAAACAAAGTTAGCTTTCTCAATACAGTGTGTTAAAAACAAAAACAAAAACCGCTAGGTGAGTAAAGACATGGATATAAAAATTAAATTCTGTGGCTGTGGGCATAGCTCAGGTGATAAAGCACTCATGGAACAGGCATGAGGATCTGAGTCCTCCTCCCCTCAGCATCCATGTACAAAGTCAGGCATGGTGGTGCAAGCTCTTAATCCCAACACTGAGGAGGCAGAGACAGACAGATCTATAACCTAATCAGAGGGTTCCAATGAGAGACTCCGCCTCAAAACACAAAGTAGATATCACCTAAGGAAGAATGATGCCCAAGGTTGTCCTCTTGTCTGTGTGTGTGTGTGTGTGTGTGTGTGTGTCTGTCTGTCTGTCTGTCTGTCCACAAATAAAAGAGAAAATCTGGATTAGTAAAGATGTGGATATAAAAAAGTATCAGGGGCTGGTGAGATGACTCAGCAGGTAAGAGGACTGACTGCTCTTCCAAATGTCCTGAGTTCAAATCCCAACAACCACAGCCACATGGTGGCTCACAACCACCCGTAATGAGATCTGACGCCCAGATCTAGTGCATCAGAAGTCAGCTACAGTGTACTTATGTATAATAATAAATGAATCTTTGGGCCTGAATGAGCAGAGTTGACTGGAGCAAGCGGGGCCTACTGGAGCGAGCAGGGGCTGACTGGAGCAAGCAGAGGTCCTAAAAAAAAAAAAAAAAATCAATCCCCAACAACCACATGAAGGCTCACAACCATCTGTACAGCTACAGTGTCATACATAAAATAAATAAATAAATCTTTAAAAAAAAAAAGTATCAGGAGGGAAATCTTGGGGATATCTTGTAATGATAACTAAGGGTAAAAAAAATACAGAAACTCTGAAAGTGAAAAGAACATATTACTATGGATATCTTAAATACTACAGAAGACAGCAAGAACTGAGCCCAGGGTCCAGGGAGGAGGCTTTTGCAACACATAATAAAGTGGCCATGAAAATTCACATCAAATGAAAACAGATGTCAATCTCCTTCCATCAGATTAATAAAAGCACTCAAGGCTGCTAATATCCTATGTCTCAAGAGTGGGAAAGTCAAATCCTTATGCAAGGCTCCTGGGGGG
>JADRCD010238343.1:0-19290 GCA_019843815.1 Montemys delectorum
TGACTGAGAGGCATTGGGAAAGAACACCAATGGGATCTAGCAAGCGATGAAAGAGGAGGTCGTGAGAAGGTGGAATGACAGCCCACTTGACATAATCCTTCCTGTGCATCATATGAGAACGTGTTCAGTATGCTTTGAGGTTCATTACAGACATTAATTCAGTTAACTGAACATCTTCAGAAGCCCTGTTATTAGTTCAATTTTACTGATGGGGAAATTAAACTGCAAGGATGCTAAATAACTTACTGTGCCTCACAACAGCTAATTGGTAAAGACAGGATACTTAGATACCAGCTAGCCTGGCTCCAGGGTCCTTGCTCCCAAATGCTGCCTTACACAATCTCACTGGACATGATTTTTATCAGGGGTAGCTCAGTTCATGGAACCCTTGAGTAATTTTTGTCCTTATTTTGTCTCCCAACACCAACCATATCCTCCCCACTCCGATATATATGCTTTCTATGGCAGTCTAAGTTGAAGCAATTCAACTGGGGCTGGAAAGGGGCCTTCTGAAGCCAAAGAGAAACCAAAAGTCAGAGATGGAGCCTGATTTTCAGAGCCAAGTGATTAGTGGTAGGTAGACACCACAGCCATGCATTTGAGGGAAGACCCAGCCATACCCATGATGGATGGGGTCCCTGAAAATCACCAAAACCTGCAAGACCGTTCATTGCTTTTGAGAAACCTACTTAGCATATATAGTGGGCCATTATTCTCCTGTAGTTCACAGAAGAATCTTCATAGAACGCAGCAGAGGTTACCTGTCCGGCTCTAGGAGTGAAACCAGATGGATACGGAGCTAGCTTTCAAGTCCGTATGCTGGCAATGGGGAAAGACAACTTACTAACAAATAACCTAAAAATGACTTTTTCTCCAGTCTCTCACGCATATATTCTTCAAACTTGGCCCAATTCCTCAGAGCCGAGAGCAGAAGACATGGCAAAGCTCCCAGGAAGTGAAATCGTCAGGAAGATTCTTCTAAGACCCGTTTGGGTGGCGTCAAGCAAGCGATCATTGAGGAAATGTCTGAGTCCTTTTTAATGTGCCTCCAGGTTTCTGTTGCAGTGGCAGAATAGGAATCTTTGTGTATTCTGTAGTCTGGGTTATTGGCAGAATTTGAAGATGCATCCTTGAATAGAAGGCTGCATTAGCATTTCCAGGAACTGGAATAGCAGGATAAAAGAACTGCTTATGTTGGTGGTGTAAAAAGTAGAAATCCACAATTATCTTATAAAGGCACACACACATATACATTAGTCAAAAATTATAATTTCCTTGGAAAAGACAAAATACATCCAAGTATGACTTGACACGCTGTTTGGCACACCTCCACAGCTTGGAGTCCTTTTAGACTCCATTACATTAATTGACTTGAATCTGGAAAATCTGAACTTATGGAAATTGATGAGGGATCACAAAGGCGTTCCACTCACATTTTTCTAACGCAAAGTGTAATTGTGAAATGAATACTTCTCCATGTAAATTTGGTTATGCATTATTGTGACAGAGGGCATTGTCGTTTTTGTTTGTTTGTTTGTTTCATTTTGTTTTTAATATATAGAGGTCTAGGGCAACATGTCAAGTTCAGAAAGAGAAACTGAATGTTTGGTTATAAGATAGTGATATCGTGTAACTTAAAACTGATATTTTGATCACCCTCAGTTGAAGGTGAATACAATTCTCAGACTACTGAGCATAATACCACCAATTCAGTCCAGGATCTTTTTTTTTTTTTTTTTTTTTATGGAAAATGTTAGCATTTAATCAACCTCTGGTGTGGCTTTTAAGCCACCAGAACACAGGCACCTCCAACACCCTTAATCTTCTCTTCAGCTCTTCTGCTGAAGAATTTGGCCTTCACGATGACAGGTTGTTTAGGGAGCTTTCCCTTGCCCAGAACTTTGTAGTAGCCCGATCGAACAACATCAATGGTGGGAGCAGCTCCAGTCTTGGTTTTTGCTGCATTGACCCATGCCTGCTCGCTGACCAACGTCCACAATTTATCCAGGTTGACAGTTGGGGAAAAGCTCTGGTTCCTCTTCAAATGGTAATGCCTCATACCAACTTTCCCAAAGTAGCCTGGATGATATTTGTCAAAGTTGATCCTGTGGTGATGCATGCCTCCAGTATTCCCGCGGCCTCCTGGGTGCTTGCGGTGCTTACCGATGCAGCCGTGGCTCACGTGGCCCCGGAGTTTCCGGGTCTTCCTCAGTCTGGATGGCATGGCGGTGGCAGAAAGGAAAGAGCCCAGGATCTTATTTTTTAGACACGATAATAATGGCAATTTTGTGCTGGGCGGTGGTGGTGCACGCCTTTAATCCCAGCACTTGGGGGGCAGAGGCAGGCAGATTTCTGAGTTCGAGGCCAGCCTGGTCTACAGAGTGAGTTCCAGGACAGCAAGGGCTATATATAGAAATCCTGTCCTGAAAAAACAAAACAAAACAAAAAATGTCAGTTTTGTAAATATCTTCACAGGTTTAAAAATTGGTACCTTTTTAAAAAAACTGAACATCAGGTGTTACCTTAAACAGCCACATGGAAAAAAAAACCCTACAATCAGGACCTCTATTATAATAACAAGAAATCAATTTTACATAGAAAATAATATACATATATGTGTATAATAATATGTGTGTATATGTGTGTAGCAGAGGTTACTATCATATGCCATCCCCTAGTCATCATCACCATGTCTCCTTGATTCAGGGTCATTTGCTGACATGAAACTCGCCAAGGTAGGACTGGCCATCTAGGAGGCTTCAGGTAACTGTCTGTCCCCATGTCCAGGTGATGGCGAGCTCTCCCCTGCACCAGTATGCCCAGCTCTTTCTTGTGGGACTGCTGGGGATAGAACTCAGGTTTTCATGATTCCATAGCTCATACTTTACCACTGAGTTGTCTCACCAGCCCCAGGAAATGGACCTCTGTAAGAGAAAATGTAAGAAACCACACCCTTCCTATAGAAGGAGGCCTCCGCACCGTAGCATAGGGCAGGCAGGTTGTATATCTATTAATCAACGAAGTAATTAGTAACTGGTCATTGATGTTCCCATCATTTCTCTGCTGCGGGAAGTGCTGCTCATGGAACAGTCCCATTCTATTGGGTCATCCTGAAAGGCTTTGGTCCTTCGAACTGAGAGCACTCTGGTTTGAATCCCCTAAGGACTCAGTGACCCATGCACATTCACTTTGGGGCCACATGTTGCCTATAAATGTATATACTTGCAGGGTCTGTGACCCACAGAGATAAAAACACCAGACATATGAAGTGATTGTTTCTTTCTTCTTTGCCTCCCAGGGTTTCTGCTTGTTTGTTTGTTTGTTTGTTTGTTTGTTTGTTTGTTTTACCAGATCTAGCCCAGCCTACTTGGTCAGCAACTCAAGTTTGGAGGTGGTCTTCTGGATTCCTTTGGGTAGTGGCTGAGTCTTTGCAGTTTGAGATGTGTGTGTGTGTGTGTGTGTGTGTGTGTGTGTGTGTGTGTGTGTATTTAATGAGAATAAGAATTGGCATGCAGGATATTGAACAGCCTCTGTGTGCCAGGTACTGTGACATCTGTTACATAGGCTATTGCAAACAATCCCCCAAGTCCCCCTCCAAGTTAGCGGTTTCCTTTTAACTGCTGTCTGTGTGCCAACCCTTAATCCTTACAGCCGTTTTACCGTACTCTTCATTTCACCAATAAAGAGACTGAAGTTAAGAAGGTTGCAGATGTGTCTGGTAAGAAAGCTGCTGAAAGCTCTCTCACTATAACAAAACCCAGGTCTGCATTTCTAATAAAGAAAAGGGTCTAATTTAGCTCTTGGTCTCAGAGGTTTTGTGGCATAGCTCCAGCATCATCTTGGCTCTAGAGTATTTCTTAAGGTGGATGACATCACAGTGGTGGGAGTAAGTGCAGAAGGCAGCTTGGGGGAGGCCAGTCTTGCCCCTTTATAGCAGTTTTGCTGTAATTAAGTGGGGTTCTGTGAAAGTGGCGGGAATCCTTTCTGAGGACAAAGTCCCCGACCTAGTCACCTCCCACTAGGGTACACTTCTAAACACATTTTCTCTTTTCTTAATTCAACACTGGGGACCAGGATACCAGCACATGAACCTTTGTGGGGCACCATTAAACCATCTAAACCCAGACAGTGAGGACTCACACTCACTCCTGCCTGCCTTCAAGGTCTCCGTTATTTCTCTCGACTCTTTTTAGGTTTCCCCTTGAAGTCATCTGATTTCAATTCTTGCAATTACAGCTGATCTTTTCCAGGCTTTAAAATGGTTTTTTTTTTTTAATGCATCTTGACTCTTTTCTTGCTTGCCATTAGTCATGAATGAGAATGGTGAATCAGCTCTTTGGAGTCCCATGTCTTTGATTTGCTTCTGGAGAGAGACAGCCTTGTTAAAGCTTATGGATATTTTAAATAACTGTAATTACAAGCACTCTACATCAGAAGCATGCACTGGCCAGATAGGTTTGCACACAGACAACACTCTCATTATCACCATTTCGGAAGGGGTAGAGGAGTTTGGTGTGCCGACTGCAAGGTAGATGCACCCTTCAAACTTGCCCAAGGGACTCTTTTAACTTAAATAAGCAGAGCTCCTTTAACCAAACATGATGTTTCTGTAGAGGTTTCTTTACATTAAAATATATATATGTTGGGGTTAAGGAGGTGGCTCAGTCAAGAAAGTGAGTCCTGCATAAGCATGAGGGCTTGAATTCAACCTCCCTCCCTCGAAACCACAATAAAAAAGCCAAGCCCAATAGAACATACCTATAATCCTAGCGTTGGAGAGGTTCACTGGGCAGACTGTCAATCTAAATTGGTAAGTTCTAGGTTTAGTGAGTGACCCTGTTTTAATAAACAATGTAGAGAGTGATGAAGGAAGACATCGAACCTTGACCTCTGACCTCCATGTGCATTCATACACACATGCATGCATAGTGTGTGTACCATACCTGGATGCACACATACAATCACACAATCATACCAATCAATATTTTAATGTCTGGATTTTGACAATCTTAATCTTTGAGGTTTTGTTTTTTTTAAGATTTATTTATTTATTTTATGTATATGAGTACACACTGTAGCTGTAAAGATAGTTGTCAGCCTTCATCTGGTTGTTGAGAATTGACTTTTTAGGACTTTTACTCACTCCAGTAGACCCCACTTGCTTCAGTTGCCCCACTTGCTCTGGTCAACCCTGCTTGCTCAGTCCCTTCTCATTCTGGCCCAAATATTTATTTATTATTATAAATAAGTACACTGTAGCTGTCTTCAGACACACCAGAAGAGGGCATCAGATCTCATTATGGGTGGTTTTGAGCCACCATGTGGTTGCTGGGATTTGAACTCAGGACCTTTGGGACCTTTGGAAGAGCCATTGGTGCTCTTACCCACTGAGACATCTCACCAGCCCTCCAATATTTGAGGTTTTAATAGAATTTACTAAAGATGTTCTATTCCTACCTCAATAAAAATAATGTATTTTTATTGTAGGAAAATTATAAAACATAGGGAAAAATAAAGACAGAAAGAAGAGGAGCCCATTTGTTGACCCTCCTTCTTGGTGTCTCAGGAGAAAAGACCCATTATAGAACTGTGTGATATAACATCCTCCTCTGACTTTAGCTTAAAAAACAGATTTCTGAACATTCAGGTCAAGAATAAGTACACGTTGAATAACTGAATACACCCCTCTTTAGAATACTATAGATTCAAGCTAGAGAGATGGGTCAATGGTTAGGAGTACTTGCTGCTCATGCCTAGGACCTGGGTTCAATTTCCAGCAGCCACATGGTAGATCACAACCATCTGTAACTCTAGTTCTAGGTGATCTGATGCCCTCTTCTGGCCTCCAAAGGTACAGTGCATACATATGGTGCGAAACATACAGACATGTAGGCACTCAGACATATGAAGTAAAATAAATAGGTAAATCTAAGAAGAAACGAATGCTATGGACTTCTGAGAGTTGGTAAGGAATCTCTAGTTTGTAGTCTTCTTTATGTCTTAGCAACAGTTTACCGCAGAAACACATAGCAAGGCTCTTGTTGAAATTTTGTCCGTATTCATCTTTAACAGATGGTTTAGAAATTATATTGAATGTCATGAACATACGTTGGCAGGTAACCATTTTTGGCCATTTTCAAAATTCATATTTCCCCCCGTAGAATAGAGCATTTTCAGTTCTTTATAGGGTTAGAAGCACCTTTGAGGGACTGGGCAGGCACTCATGCGAATGCCCAACTCCAAAGCCCACACTTCCTGTGGAGGGACACACGGAGCATGCTGACCTTATGCTCATCTCATCAAAGTGGGATTTAGGTGTTGTGGCCCAGAAGAGAGAAAGCACAGCTCATTCTCTGTCGGTCCACATGCCTGAACTTTAAACCCATGCTGCTTTGCAGAACACTTCAGTGAAGACAGCACATGTCTTTTTGGCAGTGGATTAAGAGGTCGAATTTTAATAAAGAGGAGGCTACCTGTGAGAAGTGTTCAACAAATAAATTCACAAGAATAATTTTCAGTCTGTTTGCTCATGTAATCCTGCATGCTTAGTACCATTTATTAATTTCCAGGTGACCCAGATAAAAATTTATATCACTGTAATTTTAGCAGACCAAAATAAATACTTTTTCCCCAGTACAGTGATCTGTTCCTAGAGCTTAAACCAGTACACGGTGGATGTGTGATCATTTACTCTACCCGCTTTCCATTTTCTTTCTTTTTTAATGGGCTTGTTACCACAGTCACTTTTGGGTCCCATTTCCCTTCATCCCTCTATCCAGTTTCTTACTATGCCTATCCAATTTGCCTGTCTGGAGAAAAGGCTCTCCCATCTCAGCCATCGCTGCTCAGGGTTATTTTTATTTGGTTGACATGGTATAGAAGTCTTTCTCAGGACTGGGGACCATGGGCATGTCCAAACTGTCTAAGGAAAGAGTCTAAGGGACATTGTAGGATGTTCTTTGGAATCAGATCTCTTACTAATTCATATATCCCACATGGTGGGATGGGGTCTATGGCTTCCGGAGGATTGTGAAGTTACCCAGGGCAGACTATCTCAACCATCTTTGCCCAGAGCACCATGGAACTCCAGGTCAGTGATATGCTGTAGACATGAAGGAGCAGAGGCATGTAGTGAAAATACCACTTGGGAAACTTTAGATTAGATGGGAAGTATTGTTCTGAGGATCTCTTCATTTGCTTATGCTGAAAAACAGTAAGATAGTATACCTTCTTAAGCTCACTTTATAATCTGAGTCCATCTCCCCCAGACTATGTTAAATTGTTTGTAAAGGGAAGGATGCCCCTTCAAGGCACCCAAAAATACTCAACATATCAGAGTGTGGGCTTCAGAGGCCAACCCGGATGTATAAAGGAGGCTTTGTTGGGACAGGGTGTTGGCAGATGTGACAAGCCTCATAAAACATTTTGAGAGGAGGCATTGCCGTAGTCTCTACTTGAAGCTCCTGAAGTTCCCACGGAGTAACCCTCAACTAACACAACCATTGATGGAAGAGAAAAAAAAATCACATTTAGTGGGAACATGATGGCAATCTCTGACATTGCAATGAAATAGATAAGCAGAGATAGCCACAGAAGAGCCCACGTCTAATGTCTCCAGAGTTGTGATTTGAATCTGAAACACCCCCAAGGTTCTTATCTTAAACAATTGTGGCTCCTTTAATAGGCAGGGTTTACGCAGTTTTTCCAACCTTCCCAATGCTGCTACTCTTTAATACATTCTCTCATGCTGTGGTGACCTTTCAACCATAAAATTATTTTCATTACTACTTCATAACTGTTGTTATGCTACTGTTATGGATTTTAATGTAAATAGTTTTGGAGACAGAGGTTTGCCAAAGGGCTGTGACCCACAGGGTGAAAATTGCTGATTTGGGGGGAAGTAAGTCATTCGTGGCAGACCTCTGAGAATGGTAGAGACATGTGGATTCCAGTCACACTCTCTGATTCCCTGTCCACCATGGTATGAACAGCCTCCTCCACATGCTCCCACCATGATGAACTGAGCAGCTTTCCCCACAGTGATGAGCTGAAACTCAGAGTCAAAATAAAATCTCCCTTTCCTGAAGTAAATTTCTGTCAGGCATTTTGATCATAACAACTTAAAAGTAACCGATGCGACCATGAAAGAAAATCATTGATAAAAACACATAGTATCGCCATAGAATAATATTTTACTTTTCACAGAGCTTAAGTGGAAAAAAATGACAAGAAACTTGTTTATGTTCTTGTAATAATTACTTGGCTTTCTAATAAAATCAATATCTTTAAAAGCCATAGATGACAATTTGAACAACCCTGATAGAACATAAATATTTATATTTTAAATAACACCATTACTACCCAACACCATTTCCCTTACAGTTTGTTAAACAAGAGAATCAATGTTTCCCATTTTAAGAATATAAATTTAGAGACAATTGCTACCTTTAGAAGTGACTTCATAGTACTAGAAGATACCTTCAATTTGAAATATTCTAGTACTTTGATGATAATTGGAAGAAGGGCTGAGAGACTTGAAGCTGAAGGGTCTCCTCAAGATTACAGAGAAATTACTGCGCAACACTTTTAGTGATGAAATCAAAGGAAATGGATTTAGTGGTTAATTTTTTAAAAGGGCTATTTATTTTTATTTTATATGTATGGATGCTCACCTGTGTGCGGATGCCTGTACATCACATGTGTGCAGTGCCTGTGGAGACTCAGGCATCAGATCGCCTGTGTGTGTCGTGCCCTCAGAGGCCAGAAGAGGCCATTATATCCCCTCTGAAACTGGAGTTACAGATGGTTGTGAGCTGCCACATGGGTGCTGGGAACCAAACCCTGGTCCTCTGTAAGTGCAGCCAGTGCAGTAACCACTGAGCAATCTGTCCAACCCCCAGAGTAGCTAATGTTTCTAACAGTGCTCCTCTTTTCTCCATCACATCTGCACTATATATAAACAGTATCCTTCTTGCCTGGGCATTTCTGAATGTTATTTTGAAACAGGCTGTCAGTAACATGGGGTGGAGTTAAGTGTAGCCTTCTTAACTGCCTCAAGTCAACATAGTTTCCAATGACAGGCAGGGGACGTATCTCCGTCTCCTCACCCCCTGCATTACTGGGAGAGGTTCCCTTTCTCTTTTTGCTTGCTATTTAAAATTGAGTTACCTTGGCCTCTCCTTATATATCGCCCAAAGTACTTCAGTGGTGGGTCCCATCTGTCTTCAGAAGGACATTTATTTCCCTCTTCGTCATTCCTCTTAGCTGGTTACCTGGAAACCTCACCTCTGCATCAGGTTCCAGAAAAGTTAGCAAACTCTAGATTCTATGCGTTTTTTTTCTGATTGTTGGGTTTACGTGATACTTGCCAGAAGGCTTTCTGTGTCTTTAGAGGAAGTGAGTGACCTTTGGTTTATATTAGTATATTTTACATCACTACCAAAGGCAAGCACTCAATACATGTAACAAACATAGCGGCTGCATTTAAAAAAAAAAAAACCCAAACCGTCATCTCTGATTTTCTTCTATTCTATTCTGTTATTTTTTTGACATGCTATTCTATTACATTGAAATTGATTAAATTGATAATGCAGGTTACTAATTGAGTCACAGACTAACTAGTTTTAAAAAGAGTGACAGGGAGGCAGATGTATAAATGTATCATCACAGTATGATGTGCTAATTTCTACAACAAACTTCCACATAATCCATGTTCTATAAGGAAAGTTTTTATTTGAAAGTACACTTGTCCTTTCTTAACATAGTGTCTCTATCCTTCAGAAAAAAGCAGGCCTCCCAGGAACATCAACCGAACATGGCATAACAAGTGACAGTAAGATTAGGCACAAGGCCTCACATCAGGGTTGATGCCAAGCTACAAAGCCATAACTTGTGTGCAGAGGTGCTACCACAGACCCATGCAGACTCCACTGTGAATCCAATTGATGCCAGGTGACCAAGAGCATGTCACAGCCATACCATAGGTATACGTTCACTGGGACATTTCTTTCTGGAATCCCTGCCTGTCCAAATTCCTTCGTATTTCCTGCTGCCACTGTCAACACAAAATCAATACGTTCTCAAGAGTTCCTACCTATGATGGCAGTCTATAAAGTGTTAATGTCTCAGAGCAATGCTCTTCCTCTCATGAGTAGGTAGGGGAAATAGCCAACTCATGAGGGAGAATTTCCCTCAAGATGAAAAGGAGGTAAAAGCTGTCTACCACTGTATCTATATCTATATCTATATCTATATCTATATCTATATATCTCTATCTCTATATCTAATCTACATCTACATCTATCAATATTTCACATTATTTTTCTTTTAAAAATAGAATGTCCCTCCGTGTGTACTCTTTGGTTGGTGGTTTAGTCCCTGGGAGCTCTGGGAGGGTTGTTGGTTGATATTGTTGTTCATCTTATGGGGTTGCAAACCCCTTCTACTCCTTCAGTCCTTTCTCTAACTCCTCCATTGGGACCCCATGCTCAGTCCAATGGTTGGCTGTGAGCATCCGCCTCTGTATTTGTCAGGAGGTACCCATGGCTCCAACCACATATGTAGCAGAGGATGGCCTTGTCGGACATCAATGGGAGGAGAGGCCTTTGGTCCTGGGAAGAGTTGATCCCCTAATGTAGGGTAATGCCAAGGTGGGGAGGTGGGAGTGGGTGAGGGAGACACCCATATAAAAGCAGGGGAAGAGAGGATGGAATATGGGGTTTCTGTGGGGAAACAGGGAAAGGGGGTAACATTTGAAATGTAAATAATGAAAATGTCCAATAAAAGAAAAGAAAAAAAGACAAAAAAAAAGAATCTCTTCCCTTTTATTGATTGATTGTCACTTATACATGCTTAACTTCTAAACTTATATCCAACACAAAGTTTTCCTCTAAGGTCCAAGACTAAAATATTCAACTTTTTATACTGACATCTCTATTTGGAGCTCTGAAGCCCCTTCAGTTTAACATCTTGAGTATCAGTGACTGGCCTGTGATCTTTCCCACAAAGCATCCAGTTTCTATCCATCTCTTCATGTGAGCCAGGGACCATCAAATCATTCTTAGAAAGGTTTTATTCCCTCACCTCATCCCTAATTCATCACCAAACTTAATAATTTATTTTCTAGAGTGTTTCTGAAATCCATCTACCTGGCTCAGTCTCCACCAGAACCTTTTTTTTTTTTTTTTGGTACAAATGACCAAACTTACCAACAACCAGTCTAACGATTGGCTCATAGTCTATATTTACCATATGAGCCTTTCAAAAAATAAAAGTGTATGCACATCATTTTACTCTTATATTTTTTTAATATCGTGTAAGAGCTCCTGGTTGGATCCAGAGGGAACTTTTCTGTATATAGACTTTCTTACAAATTTCACATAGAAAGTTTCTATGTGACATATAAGAAAACTTTGAGCAAATAGTGGAGTACAGTTTGCAGGTCGTTTTCAGTAGCTTTTGTCGAGATTAGACAGTTAATTCTCCAAAAATGTGGGCAGAATCAGCAGCCACCATTGCCTTTAAAATTCCTATGTAATTAAGATGACTCAGTTCATGTCAAACCTGCTTCCAACAGCGACACATGGTTACAGATTTAATACCTTGAGTCTTAGAACTTTCTAGGCCAGGCTAAGGTCTATCAAGATGGGTGTAGTGGTCTAATTGAGAACTGTGCCCCATTCCTCAGATAATCAAGGACTTGGTCCCTAGATGGTGGTACTGTTAGGGAGGTTTAGAACATACAGTCTGACTTAAGGAATTACATTCTTGGGAGTGGGCTTTGAGATTGAGATTATATACTTCACCCAACTTCTGCTCTCTCTCTCTCTCTCTCTCTCTCTCTCTCTCTCTCTCTCTCTCTCTCTCTCTCTGTTGATGGTGTGATCAAGCTCTCAGCTCTCTGCTCCTGTGCCATGCTGCTTGCCGCTGTGTCTCCCTGGCATGGTGGCCTCTTATCCCTCTGAAACCACGAGCCACAAGTCATCTTGGGCACAAGTGTTCTATGATAACAGAAAAGTAATTAATGTAGCCAGGGGCCACCTATTTCATTCACATGGTCAGTTGGGTACATAGTCTGTTAGCAGAAGACAAGAGATGGAGGCATTCTGAGCGGATAGGCAGTTTGGCAGTGCGGCTGTGTGCTCCACAGAGGTCTATGGCTATCCAACCCCATCCATGCCTCCTTGTGTTGTTTTTTGTACTGTGCCGGTTAACTAATACAGAATTTTATCCTTTATGTTCCCTGTCCTGGGTGGCTCTGGAGGAGGGGAGAAATTTGCTTGAGATGAGGAGAGCAGAAATGAGAGAGTAAGGTTAGCAGAGGTCACGGGGCCTTACCTCATCCCAAGCACACCGGCATGAACTCACTGGTTCATCTTGTTGGCCGGGGGCTGCAGCCACTGCTGAAATTTTTCTGCTCTACTAGATCTCATCTTTCACTGCCTCCAGGTCCCAAGCCCAGTGCATGGGCTGCAGTGCTGCAGAAGGCGGGAGCATTTTTGGCATTGTCATTTTTGGCATATGTCATTGAAGATGGAAGTAGTAAGGGAAGGGTGTAGAGTCTAGATTTCCCTTCTTGTTCTTGCTTCACATCTAGCTCTTCTTCCCCATCACCAGCCCCACTAATCTGCAGACACTTCAGGCCCATTAGAGACAGCGGCATCAAACCTTTCATACAGTCCATACAAGATGGCACAAGGGCTTCAGTCCAAATTCCATAACAAAATGTTTAATCCACATCAGTATTAGTTAGTTTGCTTTTTAAAAATCAGACCTATTGAAGAACAACAATATCAACTTACCAGGTACTCCAGAGCTCCCAGGGACTAAACCATCAGCCAAAGAGTACACATGGAGGGATCCATGGATCTCACTACATATGTAGCAGAGGATAGCCTTATCTGGCATCAATGGGAGGGGAGGTTCTTAGTCCTGTAGAGACTTGATGCCCCAATATAGGTGGATGCTAGAGCGGTGAGATGAGAGTGATTGGGTAGGTGGGGGAGCGCCCTCTTAGAGGCAAAGTGGAGGATGGGATGGAGGGTTTGCACAGGGGAGACCAGGAAGGGGGATAATATTTGAAATATAATTAAATAAAATAACCAATAAAAATCAGATCTAGCTTATATTCTTATATAGTATTTAGCCTAAGGCCACTTTATTTTGTTTGCGATTCCTACCAAGCTACAGTTGCCCACCCACAGCCCTCACAGGAGACCAGTGCAAAGCTGGTGACAGTTAAAACTGTACATCAAACTCATAATTAAGAGTATAGTCTCACACGCAAAGGAGAACCAGTAGATCCAAGATTAGCTGATTTCTCTGTGAACTTGAACCTGGCCCTTCACCACCATGAGACTGAGTTCTGTCACTTGCATAATAAAGACAGGTCATGAGCTCTATAGTCAGGGTCCTTCAGAGCAGTGGAACCAATCTGACGCACACATGAGAGGTAGCATAAGGAATCATCTCATGTGATTGTGGGGGCTGAGTAGTCCCACAGCCTCTCAAGTCATAGTCAGTGTCAAGTCTGAAAGTCTGAGGACCACAGCAACCGATGGCGCAAGTGTTGGTCTGAGCTCAGAAGGTCAGTGCCTCAGCTTGGACGTGTTCAAGTACAGAGTGAATTCCAATTCTCCCTTTCCAACTTTTGTTGCCATCTGCCTCTGTCAGTCTCTAAGAGAGTGGACTCAGCATATACCACGACATAGATTTCACTTACAAAAGACTTAAGGACTCATCACAAAAGCCTGCTCACGGCTGTCAGTCAAAATAAACTGTCTGAAACACTTAGTCAGGGCTCCCTTAGCAGCGAGCCTGCACCAACTCCTGTAACAACCTCTGCGACCTTTAGCCTTGGCAACCTTTGATTTCAAAGCAGTTTTATATGAGTTTCTTGGTTTTAAATAGAATTCTGCTTTTCCTGACTCACCTTGGAGGAAGGTGATCTATGGTGAGCTCATCCCAGATTGCAAATCCCTATGTAGGATTTTCTGTTATTTTCAAATAAATTCAATTACGTGGAAGAACCTTGGAGGAGGCCCGCCCAGACGGCGTGGTCATCTGTTCTTCTTAGTTTATGGACTCAGATGAAGAACACTCTTATGCTCACCCCCATTAGACACACTTAGAGTATTGCCTAACCACATGCCTGGCAATTCACGCCCTAGTCTAGTGGAGAGTTTAAGTTGGCCACCATATACTCCTGTATTCTGTTCCCAGCACCCACATGGTGACTTACAACCATCTGGAACTCAATTATAGAGGAATATGATCTCCTAGGCTCCTTGGGTACCAGACATGTGTATGTTGCATGTGTGCGCGTGCGCGCGCACACACACACACACACACACACACACACACACACACACGAGCATGCACAGGAAAACACTTTTGTACATAAAAGAAAATAACCTTTAAAAAGAGAATGAGCTCTGTACAGAGACAGATAGTTAGACCTGTGAAGCAGATAAGTAGCTCCTCTTCCAAGATGGATACAGTTAGTAAAATGGAGTCAGTGTTGTTAGAAGTGGACTGCTGTCATCACATACAAACACAAACACATGCACACACACACAAACACACACATGTATGCACACTCGCGCACACACATACACACACACAAACACATGATCTTATCCTCTCATGACAGACAGAGCTGAGAACCACACTCTATAAGTGATAAATGCCTCTAACATCTTTGATTTGCAGAGAGGGATGAGCAAAAATTTTCATATGCTTGCCATTGATTGATTGATAGGATGTTGTCTGCCCTTTTCTTTTTTTTTCCTTTTTTTTTTTTTTTTTGAGGGCTGCTTATTGTGTGGTAACAGTGTACAGAGAAGCAGCTATCTTTATGTGGGACACACCGACCTAACCCTCAGTGGGTTCCCATCCACACAGGAAAGAAGGTACCCTCTGCTAACGATTGCCCGGACATTGGCTTGAAGGACATTCACGATGGAGAACACCAAGAAGTGCGATTACATCACAGGCAGGTCGGTCGGCGTGGTTCCATTCCAATAAAAGGGGAAGAGGGAATTTTAGGCCAAGTTGAGGCTTTGGAACAAACTAAATTAAAAAGCAACCACGAGGAAGGGAGAGTGAAATCCTAATCAATGTGCCTGTGAGGGATTCATCTTTTTGAATCGTGTCCCGGTGCAGTTGGTTCTTGAGAACAAAATCAGATCTCCGAGTTTAAATATCAGGGAATTTTATCAAATACTCATGTGTATTTTATGGATGGAGAAAATCACTTTTAATAGCATTTTTTTAAAAGGATGGAATTAAACAGTGGCTCCAACTGCAAGATTCAATAGCCTGGGGTTATCATAAGAAAGATGATAAAATATTCATTTCTTTGTAATTAGTCTGAGTTAGAGGTAAAATGAGAGAGAAAAGGGGGGGCCTATAGCTTTGAAGCAGTAGTTTGAAAAAGATGTTCCCTACAAAAGAGAGGGTAAACGGAGCTGTTCGTCGAGGACTACAAGGTCACACCGCATACCGCCGTTACTCACATGATTTCCAACTTTCAGGTTGTCAACGAGCAAATAGCACCAACCGGTGCCCACTCCACTTAGCCACACATCATAGCTCCCTCCCCCGCCTCCACCACCACTCTGTTTGGTTTTCACAGGACATTTTACCATCACCTCTTCTGCTCTCTTTGCTTTCATTTTCACAGTTTATTTTACATTTATGCAGTTTTGAGGAAGCCATCCTTTGAAACCCAGCCTATGCCATCCTCCCCACAGTAATTACGGAACACTGGAGGTTACAGCTCCAATGCTGCCGTCTGGACTTGTATGGAGTATTCAGGAGTTCCTGGACTCCTTAAAATAGATCTGTGGGCTCCAACTTGACAGCCAGTCTGTCAAAGGATAAATAAACCTTTTCAACTTGAAGTGATACAGGGAGTTCACTGCAGAGTCAAGATAAAGGAGAAACCTGATAAGGTCTAATGGCTTTCTGATCTTCCAGGTCTCAGTGTTCTGAGTTTATGTTGGTTATTGTTGTTTTGTCTTTGCTATATATTTTCATAATACTAAACATACCCATATGTAAATGTAAAGTTTTAAAGTTAATGTTATTTTTGGCATTGATGATTAAACCCAGGGCTTCACAAATACTAAGTAAGCACATACCTTGCCTCTGAGCTATGAGCCACGTCAAATGCAGTTTTACAGTAATTGATTAATGTGTGTGTGTGTGTGTGTGTGTGTGTGTGTGTGTGTGAATTCATGCCATAGCACACATGTTGAGATCAGAGGACAACTGTAGGAGGCAGTTGGTTTTCTTCTTCTACCATGAAGATTTGGATGATCAAACTCAAGTCCTCGGGCTTAGTGGCAAGCACCTTTACCCACTGAGCCTTCTTGTCAGCCCCCAATGTGATTTTAAAAGAATAATCTGTTGGTACCATATTTCTGAAGGGCAGTAATTTGAGAATGTGTGTGAAGACATGGAATCCAAAGAGGCCACCTCCTGTAGCCAGGCAGTACCCCCAGTCGTGGGATAAAAACACTAACCCACCCACAAAACTTTCTTTCTTTCTTTTCTTTTTTTATTGGTTATTTTATTTATTTACATTTCAACTGTTATCCCCATTCCTAGTTTCCTATCCACAAATCACCTATCCCATCCCCCTTCCTCCTGCTTCTATCAGGGAGCTCCCCTTCCCACTCACCCATTCCCTCCTCACCACCCTAGCATTCCCCTACGTTGGGGACCAAGGGCCTCCCTTCCTATTGATGCCAGATAAGGCAATCCTCTGCTACATAAGTAGCTGGAGCCATGGGTCCACCCATGTGTACTCTTTGGTTGGTGATTTAGTCCCTGGGAGCTCTGGGGGAGGGGGAGTCTGGTTGGTTGATATTGTTGATCTTATGAGGTTGCAAACTCCTTCAGCCCCCTCAGTCCTTTCCCCAACTCTTCCATTGGGGTCACCTTGCTCAGTCTGATGGTCGGCTGCGAGCATCCGCGTCTGTATTGGTCAGGCTCTGGCAGAGCCCCTCAGGGGGACAATCATACCAGGCTCCTGTCAGCAAGTGCTTCTTAGCATCAGTAATAGAGTCTGGGTTTGGTGTCAGCAGATGGGATGGATCCCTAGGTGGAGCAGTCTCTAGATGGCCTTTCCTTCAATCTTTGCTCTGCCACACAAAACTTTCAACCCAAAAATTGTCCTATCTACAAGAAATGCAGGGACAAAGATGGAGTAGAGACTGAAGGAATGGCCAATCAATAACACAGCCCAAGCTGAGACCCATCTCAGGGGCAAGCACCAATCCCTGACACTAGTAAAGCACTGTTATGCTTGCATACAAGAGCATATAATAACTGTCCTCTTAAGAGGCTGTACCCAGCAGCTGACTGACTGAAACAGATGTGGACACCTACAACTGAACATTAGACAGAGATCTGGGACATGTATGGAAGAATTGGGGGCGGGGGGACTGAAGGGGATAGGAACCTCGCAAGAAGACCAATAGTGCCAACTAACATGAACCCTGGGAGCTCTCAGAGATTAAGCCACAACCAAAGAGCATGCACAGACTGGACTGAGCCCCCCCACCCCTGGCACATAAGAAGCAGAGGGCTGCCTTGTTCTGCCTCAGTGGGAGAGGATGTATCTAATCCTAAAGAGACTTGATGTGCCAGGGTAGAGGTGTACCCAGGGGGAGCCCACCCTCTCAGGGGAGAAGGAGGGGGGAATGGAGAGAGGAACACTGTTAAGGGGGGACCAGGAGGGTGGACAGTGTCTAAGATATAAATTAATTAATTAGAAAATAAAAACATGGAAATTTAAAATCTGTGTTAATGGTAGAATTATAAATTATATTAAACTTTTCTTTATAGTTTTGTTTTCTAATAGACTGACCTATTTTATTAATTAAACAAATTAATAATCATTGCATACCTACTATGTGCTGAGGGCTATGGTCCACAGATGCTTAAGTGATGATTCCATTTAGGAAGCGTGAGGCACGTGGAAGCATGTATTTTATCTCTACCAGCCAGGAGACACCCGGAGTCCCTCTTGCATTAACTCTGTGTATAGTTTATTTTCTTTTCATGATGTAATTTTTGCAGATTTAAAGACTCCATTTCACCTATTTCCTGGGTATGTCTGACTCAGAGGCTGTTTTAGGTGTGGAACTTGGGCACTATTTTTAAAGTTCTCAGCACCATTCAAGACCCTGGAGACTGCTTTAAAGATCTGTGTTGAATTGAATTTTCAAGCCACAGAGGATGCACTTGATTTTCAGTCGTGTGGAGTTAACCCCGGCTCTTTATCTCAGCCACTAACACAGTGAGCATCCACACCCATACGTGTGTTCTCCCTTAAAGTGGAGCCCACAGTATCCCTGAAGCAGAAGCAAGTGAAGTGCTGTCCATTAAACGACACCACGGTATCAAGGGTGCAGTTGCCTTTAATGAATATTTCATTTTCATTTCTTGTCTGTGGACTAAACTATGCGTAACTGCTGGCATTCAACCACATTTTATCTGCAAAGTGGCAGCTTCCTATGATTCAATGTAGTAATTAATGATTCCCCATACAATGTTATAATGTCTTTCACAGACTAAAAGAAAAACTTCAACAGAAAGGAAAGAGTTAATGGCATCATGACAAAATAATCCAATAAAATTTGGAGAACTCAAGATAATTTTATGCCTGTGGGTATTTTGCCTGTATGTATGTAGGTGTGTATGTATGTACGTATGTATATATGTATATATGTATGTATGTGTATGTGTGTGTATGTATGTATGTGTATGTGTGTGTATGTATGTATGTGTGTGTATGTATGTATGTGTGTATGTATTATGTGTGTATAGATGTATGTGCACAATATATGCACAGTGCCTTTGGAGACCAGAAGAGGTCATTGGCTCCCCTGGGACTGGAGTTACAGATGCGTGTGAGGCAATATGTGGGTGCTGAGAACTGAACTCAGGTCCTCTGGCAGAGCAGCTGCTGCTCTTAGCCGCTGAGCCATCTCTCCAGCACAGCGACTATTTAATTTTAACCTGGGCTCATATTCATCTCTGTCATGTTTTAAAAGCACAAGAGTACAAGAAAACTGAATCAACCCTGTCCACAGCCTAAGCTAGGAGATCCCTGGTTAGCTAAAACCAGAAAGCTTGGACTTCCAGAAGCCAGGCCTGTTTGCCTGCATTAAAATTGTATAAGTCATATTAAAATGCTATGAATGATATTTATTTAATTTGTAAAGAGCTTTCACCACTCAAACATGCAGTCCAAGAAAGAAGGAATTTTGTCTATTTTGT
>JADRCD010238344.1:0-23208 GCA_019843815.1 Montemys delectorum
AAAAAAAAAACAGTGCCCCCAGTCCTGGGAGCCAACTGACAAGCTGGCCAACCAACAAGCCCTGCCCATTTGTTAGGCACTATTATATTAGACCAGGTGAACCACAGTCAGCCGTCCCCTGGCTCAGTACTAAGGACTGGTTCAGCCTGGAAATGGAGACTCAGAAGAAAGTGCAAAGTAGCCCAGGCTTTGTTCTCATCTGGCTGGAATGTATTCTTCATAGTGAAAGCTCATCATGTTTACCAGAAGCCCTGCTACAGCACTCAAAGTGGAAAGATCTTTCAGTGAAGGACTTCCATAAGAGCCATGAGCCATATGGAGAGAAATGGGTGAAACATGAGTGGTGAACTCACTTCCTGTCCAGATTTGCTCATTGACCAAACCTCTTTTCTGTTAGCCTGCCTTACTAGTCATTAAAATGATAACATCTTGACAATCAGGGGGAAAACCCAGAGATTGTTAAACGCAGCACTCAAATCAGCTGCCGCAGACCACATTTTCAGTTGGGTTTATACATAGTGTAGAACCCTTCACTAAGAAAATGGGCACAGTTTCAAGCACCTCCTTTTGCCGCTCTTTTCAGTTCTGTGGAACCCTGGCTGAGCTGGTGCTTCTCCTACTCTTAGTCTTCAATCCTCTTCCCACCTCTGACTAACTAGCATAAGTAGCCATGGCTTATGCCAATGGGAGGAAGGCAGGGAGCTGGTTCTTGAGATGTGGTGCTTCTGAAAGCTCTATGACTAACCAACTCTCCCAGAAATTGACACACCATCCCCCCAGGACCCTGACAATAACACACACCATGATTCTTCCTTTTTTAGGAATAGGAAGACTGGTGAGTTGCAAGACCAGAGAGTCTTCTTCCAAATCTAAACTGGTGTGTTCCTTACCTCAATGACTAACCTCCTAGCATGCTCCTCAACTGAAAAGCCAGGAGGCTGGATGAGATGCACTCTAAGATGCTTTCCTGGGCAATGCGAGTTATGTGACATAAAAGCATTTCCATAATCTGACATTTCCAAGGTTTAAACCTAGTAGCAATCCAGCATGCAAAGCAAATAGCTTGTTGGCTAAAAAATGGCTGCCTGTAAATGTCATTGATAAACTCTTGGTTTTCATGCTAGACATATTTCCTTACAAAATTCTCCTCTCCCATTATTTAAAACAGCGGTATTTCAACTGCAGCTACAACATCATCTTGATTATAAACTGTCATATAAAAAACAATTCTAGTTTCCGATGTCCATTCTGCCACGTTGCTAGGCAGCAAATGGATTTGATATTTCTTCTAATTCATTCAATTAATAAGTAGAAAATAATGGCTCAAAATTGTTTCGATTGGCCAGTACAATGGCTCAGCAGTGCAGAAGGAGAGGCTTGCCACCAAGCCTGACAATCTAAGTTCAATCCCCAGCAACAACAAGGTGGAAAAAGAGGACTCCAGCAAGTAATGTCTGACCTCCACACATATGCCATGGCAAAAATATATACATATGTACCCAAACGTACACACAAATAAATATTAAAATGTTTCATTGCTTTGGGATACATGGACAATGTAATATTTCTAACTATTTCCTTTTTCCCCCCACTTATGGGAATTTCACATGAAAATGACAAACCCATGCTTTCTCTGCCTCATTGAAGTGCAGCATAGCACCAACTGGGCTCTGGGAACACAGGAAGGGTCATGACCTAAGATGAAAGGAAAGGACACAGAGCAAATGCTGGAAGGCAGTAGAGTTGTGCTTGGTCTTATTTTTAAGTGGCTTCCATAAATCTGGTTGTGCATTAGCACTTTTCTTACCAAATGCGCAATAGCTAAGAAGTTCATGTGGTGGGACAGAGCAGGGCACTCAGGGACAGTTGCCCTGGTTGGCTTTTCTGTTACTATGGACAAACATTCTGACCAAAACCAACCTGGGGAGGAGAGGGCTTACACTTCTAGGGTGAGGGATGTTAGGGCAGGAACTCAAGGCAGAAATGTGGAGGCAGGAACTGAAGCAGAGGCCATGGAGGGATGCTGCCTATAGGCTCATTCACTGTCTCATGCTCAGGTAACTTCCTTGTACAGCCCAGACTCACCTGCCTAGGGATGATGCTGCCCACAGTGGGTAGCCCCTCTCCCCTCAATCATTAGTCAAGACAATTCCTCACATTCATGGCCACAGGCCCATCTGATCAAGGTGATTTTTCAACTGAGGCTCTCTTCCCCAATGACTCTAGGTGGCAACATCAAGTTGACTGACAATAAAGATATGAATGGCTAACTAGAAGAGCAGGTATGTGTTTTGTGGCAACATGGATCCAGGAGCGGGTAAGGGAAGAGGCATCATGTACTGGGGAGACAGACTCCAGAGACCAGCATTGAGGTGTAGATCTACTGTGTTGTACAGCGGCAAGTGTTTTTATTCAGGTTTTGAACCAATGGGGAATCAACACGAGCTCTAGAATAAGCAACCACCCCACTGGCAGTCTGGGGAGATGCCAGGCCACAAGCACCAGAGTGGACATCTTTACTCTGAGATTCCACTAGTTTACTAGGATGCTCTATTTTGTGTCACACCATATGCCAGTGGATATGAGCACTTCCACTATTAGAGTGTGAAGATGGAAGCCTCCCTCCTCGTCCTCTGGGACCCACCCATAGCATGACTCACGTGAGACACTGCACTTTTTCTGGGAGATCGTGACTATAAACAGCTACAGAGAGGATCACAGAAGACATTCTCTCGAAGGGGATACCACACCGTTCTGTGTTTTCACTCACAGTATATGAATGCTGGTCCTCATGGTCTTGGTAATGTATTTGTTATATTTTAACCATTCCTGGTTGTGGGAACTGGAATCTCCTTGAGATTTTAGTTAGCATTCCTTTGCTAATAATACTGCTGAGGATATTTTATTGTTCTTGTTAGCTATTTATGTTTTTTCTTTAGGAGCACTGTGTTTGCCCATATCAACTGTTTCACTGTGACATTTCTATATTGGGTATAACTTGTTTTGATCATAATCTGCCCACTCTTGTCACACCTTAGGTTCTCCTGCTCCTAGACATTGTCAATAGATATCTGGATTCCACATATGAGAGAAAGCACATGATAAGCATCTTTCTGAGTCACTTACTTAGTTGTTTACTATGATGATCTCCAGTTCCATCCATTTTCACGCACACATTTCGTTCTTTTTGTTGATTGAGTATCTGTTTCACACTCTCTATACCTGTTTATATGCTGATGGGTACTTAGATTGGCTCCATGTCTTAGTGGTCATGGAGAACAGTGTGCTGATAGGCAACTGCCTCTACTGTCGGCTGATTTTGATTCCAGTATACTAGAAACCGTAAAGCAGGATCATATGGCAGTACTACTTTTAATTGTTTGGAAGCCTCCATACTGATTTTCATCATGACTGCACAAATTTACATCCACATAGGCAGGATTATGTTGCATGTACTTTTGCTCTACCTGCCTTTGCTACAGGAAGCAGACCACTCTACCAGGACCCCGCACTACCACCACCACCATTCCCTTGGCTTCCCTTCAATCCAAGGATAAAACACACACACACACACACACACACACACACACACACAGAGTTGTTCCTTTTCAACTTGCCTTCTTGGCACAATTGCTGGGTGCTATTATCTCCTACCTGGAAAAAAGCATACCCTTATCAATTCTTATCTCTGTCTCTCCCACCTGCCCTAAACTTCAGTTGCTAAACTCCCTCTGAACACCAGCCTATAGGAGCACCCTGTGTGGTCACTCCATTTTGAGATCTCACATTGTTGCTTGGTTCTTCCCTCTCCAAAGCATGGAGAATTCCATTCTCCTCCCTTGCATTTCCCTAACAGCCTCCAGGGACCAGGAAGTCCTGCTTGTACCTTCCGACCAACAATTGTCCCTTGGCTTTCTTTCCTGACAAATCAAGAACCAATTGGGATCAGGACCTTAACAAGTGAATACTTTTTAAAAAGTTCTTTATGTATATGATGTATCAATCCCATACTGGGTGAATAGTTGACAAGAGAATTTTCTCCTATTCTGTGGACTGTCTCTCTAGATATGTGTTTTACACATATCACACATATGTATGATACAATTGAATTGGTTGGTCCTGACCATTACTTCCTTCAGTGTTGGAATCTTCTTCAGAAAGTTGTTGCCCCTGCTTCTGACTGCAAGTGTTTGTACTTGCAGCTTTAAGCTCCTATTTGTACTTAGGACTTTGTTCCTTTTTTTTAATTTATATTTTTAAAATATTTATTAATTTATTTTATTTATATGAGTATACTGTAGCTGTCTTCAGACACACCAGAAGAGGGAATCGGAGCCCATTACTGATGGTTGTGAGCCACCATGTGGTTTCTGGGAATTGAACTCAGGACCTCTGGAAGAGTAGTCAGTGCTCTTAACCACTGAGCCATCTCTCGAGCTCTTGTTCTACTTTTAATTCAAGCTGAAAAATATGGACCTCTTTTCCTTTTACATGTGTGTGCCTAGTTTTCTCAGCACATACATTGATTAAAGATGCTGTCTTTTATGTAGTGTATATTTTATATACATGTGTGTATAAAGACATTTACAATATATATAAATTATAAATACATATACATATACATGCCTTTTCTTTTAAGGCATATTCCTAGCTTTTTATTCTTTCTGAGGCTGTTGTGAATGGGATCGTTTTTCAGGTTCCTTTCTCAATAGACTCATGGTTATTATACAAAGAGAGTACAGTGATTTCTTATGTTGATTTTGTATCCCCCTGTTCTGCTGAACTTATCAGGTCTGCTGGCATCTTTTTAGTATTCTCTAGAGTCATCACACCTTCAAAGGAGAGTAATCTGACCTCTTCTTTCCTGCAAATGCTTCAGTTCAACCCCATTCAGTCAGTACCACCATGGCTGTTGAGGAGTGCTCTGCACTCAGCCACAGCCTCAGTTGGTTGCTGGTCTGAGGCTTGTTACATGGGGGCTTTTCTATGTTGAGATACAACCCCATATGCTCACTTTCTTCGGGACTTTGGCACAAGTTTGTTGAGTTTCTTCAAATGACTTTATTGCTTGCTAAGCTGGTTCTTGATTTGACTTATTACTGCATTATAGATATTGATTTGTACTTATTGAAACAGTCATTCATCCTGGAATGAGACCAACCTGTCCATAGGGTTCAATCTTTCAAGTGTGTTGTCAAATTTTGTTGAGAATTTTTTCATCTATGTTCATTGAGGAAACTGGACTATATTTTCTGTTCCTATCTAGTCTTCGTCTGGTTTGAGCAATGCTGGCTTTGGAGAATGGGTTCAAGGTCATTTTCTCTTTACACTTTATGGACGGGTTTCAGGAATGTTGGTCACTGATGTAGTAAGCTTCGCCCACAAATGCCTCTCTCCTGAAGTTTTCTTTGTTAGGAGAATTGCTATCATTTCATTGACTGTTTAAGAAATACTTTCTTGGTTCAATTTTTAAATATCATCTGAGCCTAAAATTTTATCCAGCTCTAGAGTTTCCAATTTATTGAACTAGAAGTTTTCCAAGTATCCTAATGACCTATTATATTTCAGTGGTATCTGCTGTTTTATCATTTTTTCATATATAGTTCTATTAAGTCTTTCCTTTTTTTAAGAATTATTTATTTATTTTATGTACCTGAGTACACCGTAGCTGTCTTCAGACACACCAGAAGAGGGCATCAGATTCCATTACAGATGGTTGTGAACCACCATGTGGTTGCTTAGAATTGAACTCAGAATCTCTGGAAGAACAGACAGTGTTCTTAACCACTGAGCCATCTCTCCAACCCCTTTCCTTTCCTTTTCTAACTTGTTTTGGGGGTTGTCAGTCTTGTTAATATTTCCAAAAAAAAAAAAAAATCAACTTATTAGTTTACCAGTCCTTTGTACTTCACATGTATTGTTATTTTAGACTGTTTCATTAATTTCAGTTTTATCTTTATTATTCTTATTCTTACTTCCACTGTTTTTGTGTTTGGTTTATTCTGTTTCTCTAAGATCTTGAGATATACCATCAAATTATTTATTTGGACTATATTTTCCCTTATGATATGCCCAAGTCTTTTCTTTGTTTTTTGTTGTTTAGTTTTAATTTTTAATTTTTAATATCCATTTAAATATATGGATATAAATCCTGCTGTAGGATGCTTACTGTAAGCTGTGCCCTTTTCCCAGAAATAACAACCCTGAGTCTCAAGTATATTTACAAATACCTAGGCCATATAGCTAGTCTCATTCACTGAGTAGCTCATAACTTAACACATTTATTCTACTCAAAGTTCTGCCACAAGTCTGGTTACCTCTGCTCAGCTTTCATGTCTGTCCTCCTTCCTGGCCCGGGGTGAACACACACACACACACACACACACACACACACACACACACACACACTTGCTTGGATCTATCCCAGAATCCTTTCTGCCTACTGGATGTTCCACCTCTATTCTACCTTTTCCTATGGGTCATAGATTTTTTTTTTATTGACAAGTGATGTATCCATACAATACACAAGACATTCACTCTACAAAATCCTTTCTTGGTTTGTGGCTTGCCTGTTTGTTTTCTTGGTATCTCAAATGAGTAGAAAACTTTTAATTTTAGGGAATTCTAATATATCAAAATTGTATTTTCTGTTAAACTTTTATGTTCTGTCTGATGAATTTGATTCTTGTGCCTAAGGTTCTAAAGATGTTCCCTGATATTTTCTTTGCAGTCTCACCTATGTTTTAAATCTTTGATTCATCTAAAATAATTTTGTTGACTTTAGAGAGAAGATTTGCAATTCATTTCTGTCTCGGTTAAGGTTTTTTACTTCTGCGAAGAGACACGCAAAACAAGGCAGCAACTCTTATAAGGACAACATTTAATTGGGACTGACACGTTCAGAGATTTAGTCCATTATCATCAAGGCAGGAACATGGCAGAGTGAAGGCAGGCACGGTGCAGGAGGAACTGAGAGCTCTACATCTTCATCTGAAGGCTGCTGGGAGAAGACTGGCTTCTAGGCAGCCTGGATAAGGGTTTTAAAGCCCAACCCCACAGTAGCACATCTCCTCCAAGAAGGCCACACCTACTCCAAGACCACACCTCCAAATAGTGCCAGTCCCTGGGTTAGGCATATTCAAACCATCACCATCACAATTTCCTTCTATTATCCAGTTCCTTCTAAATATCCAGCTATTTCAGCAACATTTCCTGAAGAGAAAACAAACAAAAACCTATTTTATACCTTAAGTTGTCTTGGCACTTTTTCAAAAATGAATGGGCTAATGGACCTATGTGGATTTCATTCTAGACCTCCTCCTGCCTTCCATTGATGCTCTCCCTAACTTATGCCAATCCCAACATTTATTCATTATGTGGTCATGTGCTGTGTAATGTGGAGCAGGGTGGCATGTGCCCTTTAACTTTGTTTTAACTCTTTCACCTCCTTAACTCCCCCAATATCTAGAGCCATAGATATTTGTAAAGGTCTCAGAGCTGCAGTGTGCTGCTCTAGCAAAGGATCTGAGTTCAGTTCCCAGCACCCACATCAGGCAGCACACAACTGCCTCTAACTCCAGCTCCAGGGAATCCTACACCCTCCTCTGGACTTCACAGGCACCTACACTCATGTGCACATGCCCACACAGAGACTCACATAAATCTTGAGGCTGAATATGAAATTTTTTTATAGAAAAGAGTTATTAAGATTTTAAATGGCATTTAAATGAATTCACAAAAAGTGGGAAGAGTAAATCTTAATAAAACCAAGTCTTCTAATCCACAAACATTGACTTGTTGATCAGATGTACCTATATACATTATTCTTAATTAGATTTCATTCCCCCTTTAATGATTATAGAATTTTGTAGCTATAAGTGTAGACAGGTACACAGCTTTTCTTCCTGAATGTGTGATGATATCCAATGCTGTTGTCGACAGTAGTACTTTAATATTTATATTTATTTTTCAATTGCTTGCTGCTGCTATGCACTTAAATAACTGACTTTATGTTCAGGTTGACAACAATCTGCAGATTCACTAAGTTGAATTACTAGCTGTAACAGGTTGCTTTATAAGTTGCTTGAGACTTCTACAGACAGAACTAACTCCTTCATATAAATAATAGTTTCCCCCCCCCCAATCTTGATGCCTTTTATAAGAATTGTCATGGTTCAGTGAAGCTTGTGGCACAGTGTTGAGTAGAACAAGCCAGAACAGGTGACAACCAGGTCATGAGCCTGGACTACTGGCAAATGGTGTCCATGTAGAGGCCCTTCTGCAGGTTGGGGATGCTTCCTTCTGTCAGCAATTTCTTGAACCTGAAAAATCAATAACTGATGTTTTATTTAGCTGATCATATGTAGGGTTTTATCATTTATTCTGTTAATATGTTGAGCTGAGTTGGTTGATTTGTAAGTGCTGTGTCAATCTTGCAAGCCTAAGGTAAATTTCAGGATGTGATTTTGTTAAATCTTTCATCTAGATTAACAAGGGACAGTAATTTCCTTTGATTATACAACCTCCACCAGACTCCTGGCTTACTGAGTATTTTGGACTGGAGTTTGGTGATTGCCATGGCTGCTGTTGTTTTGCTTTTGGTGGGAAAGTATTAAAAGAGGACAGGAATTCTTATTGCAAATTTAACTTTTAAATGATAAGAAGTTATTAAGATTTCTTTCCATTTTCTTTTGGGTGATTTTTGCTAAGTTTTATCTACCCAGAAATTTGTGACATCTCTGAATTCCAAACTTAGTTAAACTAAAATCTGCACCCTTTACGTTTTTCTTTTTTAATATGTAGAGTCTATGCAGGATCTCCTGAAGTCTATCTCACCTGGAAGTGCATGATTGTGGGGTTTTTTCCTACTTTACAGTGATTTGTCTTACAAAGAAAATTTTAGATTTTTTTTCTTTCTTGGTCTTTTAAAAAGCAGTCTTTTAATTTGATTTTTTCTCATTTTTATCTATTTTTATTTCTTTTCCTTCCATTCTCATCATTTCTTTTTCCTTCTGTGTTATTTGGATTTAATTTTCTCTTTGGTTTTTAGCATCTTTGTAGAATCTGATAGCAGATTTAAACCCTTTTCAAAATAGTCATTCACAACTACAAATTACCTCTAAGAAATGCTTCTGCTATATCCCACAACATACTGATGTATTCTTTCATTATCATTTAACTCAAAATATTTTTAAATTTCCCTTGTAATTGCTTATTGGCTCATTTTATTTTATAATTTTTATATTTGATTTTTGATGACTTCATACATGTGTGCCATATACTGTAAACATAGTCACCCTGTTACACTCTCTGATCTCCTTTCCCACTCCTAAAGACCCCTTCCTCCTTCTAAACCATCCCCTCTCTTGCTTTCCAGCCCTGTGATGGTGGCACCGCTGTTGTGTATTCACATACACATGCTCATGTGTATACAAATACATACATATGCTCATTCTTTTATTCATGTGTACTTAGAAAGAAAAGCATTTAGGCTTTGGACATTTAGCATTTAGGCATTAGGCATTTCGGCTTTTCCTATCTCAACCAGAATATAAGTTCTGTGAAGTCAAAGCTTTGTGTGATTGTTCATCCCAAGATCTCCAGTGCTTAGAGCTCTGTCTGCCACAGAGTAAATATGGAGTGAATATGTTTGATGACTTTGAACCAGTGATATCCTGTATGAAAACTGATATTTTTTTTCTAAAAAACTAATAATTGTTTGTGAAACCCTGAGCAAATTTCTAGGTCCAAATCACATTTTCCAAGAAAATAGGGCCTTTAAGATTAAGTGATTATTAAAGTCTCTTTCGGATTATTGCCTATGTGGGCCTGACTCATAGACGTGTGTGGGGATTCCAGAAGCCCTGATGTGTAAGGAGTGAGTGAAGGGCTGAGTGAATAAGTGTTATTTGACATGGGCACTGCAGAGTCAAGGACCAAGGCCTCGGAGCCACAGAGCAAAGCCTTTCCTTGCGATCAGGCTCAGAGGGACGCCAAAGCCTCTGTGTTGTCCTAGTGCAAAAGTTGATCATGTGGGCAAACCGAGCAGCCAGCTTCTTCCTCCTGGATGCTTCCATCCTGAAGCTACAGAGACCACCTATGGAGACTATCTAAGCCTCCCCAGGGCACGTGATTAAAGTCCTGGGTCCTTTGTTCAGCTCGGTCAGAGCACAGGGCCCACCTGACTCCAGCATTCTGGACTTGGGTTAGGCATTTCTTCATTCCCTTGTCACCTCTAGCCTCTTCAAGTTCCAGCCACGTGGATAGCAGTAGAAGTGCTTTTTGACTGAAGAGTTAACTAAGAATACCCACATAGACCAATGAGAAGAGGTAGGGTCTGACCTCACGGTGCCTCATGGAGAATTGATCCCTTGAAGTCCCCTATACATCTGCAGTGGCATTCGCTTTTCTTGAGTGGAAGTACCCATCATGTTACTCAAGTGTCATGACATTTTTTTTCTCTATTTATGGAAACTAACTTATAAGGCACCTCTGTCAGGGGTTAGCTGCTCTATATGACATTTAGTTGTTCTGCAGATGCAGCCAGCTGCTCTCCAGGTGAGGACTTAGGGGAAAATGAAGAGTCACAATCTCATGAGTTTCTGGGGCTCCAGAGCCCTTCTCCAAGAGTGAGGTCATGAGGAAAATACGTCCATGTTATCCCGGCAGGGTTCCCATGCTAAGGTTCTGAGAAGAGAGTTGGCTGTAAATCAGAGAAACTTTTCTCTATGTCATCTCCAACCAACTGTGGAGCTACCCTGGACCCCAGGCCTCCAGTATGTCACAAACGGGTGTGCCCCCAGTTAGACATGACCTGTTGATACATGTGTCTCTTACCCTTTCAAAACCAACACAAATAATTATTCTGGAACTTTTGTTTTAACAAAAGAATCAAGAGGGGGAAATTGGCAATAAAGTTTGGAAGTTGGAAACCAAATGGGTTTTACTGTCCAAGAAAGCTAAATCTCAGCAGTCAGTGTAGACAGATGAGAAGTTGCGCTTGCACCATGGGATCCTCATAGTGCCAAGCATCTGTTAAGCCCTGGATCTTTGGAAGTAGAGATGAGGCTGAAAACTGGAAGATGGATAGCGCCTGAGGAAACAAAGAATTATTGATCCCAGATTCCCCCATCTCTAATGAGCCGGATGCCTGTTCTGACCTTCTTATGAGAAAATTAGAGGTTGGGTTTTAGAAATGATTAAGCCAAAGGATTCTCCACCTGGGCCACAAACCTGGGCCACAGTGGGGGACTGTCACTATAAAACAGGGGGTCACATGAAAGCCCTTGAGCTAAAGGCTGAGAAAGCAGAGGGGAGAGTAGAATGTCTTCTCTGTCCAATTGGCCAGCCCAGGTGAGAGCTGAAGGAGGCTGCAAGGCCCAGGCTCAGCAGAGGACTCTAGAGCCACACTCACACTATGGTTGCCTCTAAAGATGCCTTTGAGACGCCCTTTCACACGCATGAGCGAAGATGAAGGCTTTCCAGCGTTTCAGAAAAGCATGTACTGCCACAGACAGACCAAAGGAAACAGGAAAGGATGAGCAGCATCACATTCGCTGTGCACACCTGGGGCCAGATGCTATGCCAAGGACTGTCCAAGTGCTCACGGAACCCGTCCTCACGAACCACTGAAGTCAAAGCTCCTGAGGTAGGCAGGTATTTGCTGACCTATTAGCTGGTTTGAGACAAGAGCTCACTGTTATTGTACAAGTTGCCTTCTATTCACAATCCTCCTACCTTAGCCTTCAGAGTGCTGGGATAGTGGGACTAGACCACCATGTCTACAGAAATTAATCGTGTTATTAACTCTATTGAGAAAGAAGAAGAAATTGTCATGCAGCCACTAAGGAACTTGCCTAAAATCACATTAAAGTAAAGAAGCTGTTATTCTAACTAGGCAATCGGACTTGTAACCATTCAGCCTGTCTTTGTTAGGCTACTGTTGCTACGAACACCATGATTAAAAACAAGTGGGGGAGAAAAGGGTTTATTTGGCTTATACTTCAGAAACTCAAATAGGATGGGAAGCTGGAGGCAGGAGCTGATGAAGAGGCATGGAAGAGTGTTGCTTATTGGCTTGCTCAGCCTGCTCTCTTATAGAACCCAGGACCACCAGCTCAGCAGTGGCACTAACTCCAATGTGCTGTGCCCTCCTCTACGGACCACCAATTAAGAAAATACTCTATAGGTTTACCTACAGCCCGGTCTTATGGAGGCGCTTTCCAGACTAGGATTCTCTCTCCTCAGATGACTGTATGTAGCTTGTGTCAAGTTGACATGACATTATTCAGCGCACAGCCTAAAATATAGTGTCCAATAAATCAAAGCATACTAGTTATCAATAAAGACCACTAAAAGAACTTCGAAGAGTCCTACTCTCCTGCATAAGCTAAAAGAAGGAGCTGTATCTAGAAATCAAGGACAATTTTGTAAGTTGAGATGCTTAGCTCAGATGAGACTGCTGAACCCCAGTCCCAGCAGCAAAGCTCTGGGCATACCTGGGGAAAGCTCAAAGGGATGAAGGTGTTCCCGAAACGGGAGTCTGAGCCTCACAGCTCAGCCCCAGGTTGGTACCTGGCTCGATACACTTGGCCCCCTCTCCCATGCCAACTCGCTGTTCTAAGATCAGTGAACACTAATTCAAAACTGCAGCAGCCCTCAACTTCCGAAGGAGAAGAAACCATTCTCTTTCCTGAGGCCCGTGAGGCCCTGGAGGGTCAGCTGTGTGACCTCTCAACACACCTCTTCCTAGTTCCAGCCACAGAGCTTCCTGCTGTGCCTCACCTCAGCTCCTGGGTCTTCTGTGCCTTTGCTCTTGCAAGCTCCGACGCTGGGAAAGACTGCCCAAGTCTTTGCAGGGCTGACTTCTCTGTCTACACCTCGAAGAAATCCCTTCTGTCTCTGAATCCAAACCACCCCCAATTCCTTCCTGCCTCATTCCTCCAATGGACATATGCTGGCCCTTCACCCCACCCCTCCATAACACGTACAAGTTAGAGATTTCTGTCTGGTGCATGCTCTTCTTTGGGTTATTTGATTGATGTAGAATTCATGGAGCTATACGAAGACATTGGACTTGCCTTGTTCATTGCTGAATTCCCTAATATACAACAAACACTAAAGAGACGTTTGTTAACTAATGATTGACTAACACTGGGTGGTAACAATAAAGACCATTTTCGTAGAAATTCTAAATGTTTTAATCTGCAAAATAATAAAGTAGCAGTTCGTGCGAAGTGAAGGAAATGGGTTTCATGTTGTTTGTTCTGCCCAAGATCCCTGGAGTGACTGAGAGGGGATGATCTGGGCTGAGTGGTGTGCTAACAGCTCTCTAATTCCCATAACCCCACCCACCCACAGTTCCGTAAGCACTAGAGGGAGTAACACTGAGCTGTCTTGAGTGTGTAAACAAACCAAGGCTTAAAGTGGGCTAGAACTCAACACTCCCACCAGGACAACCCAGAGGGAGGGGCCTGCTCACCCACAAGAGCCACATCCAGGCCAGCAACGTGATTCCTGACCAAGGGCTTAGGGAAAACACCAAGGAGGAAGAAGCGATGTCCCAGAGCGGACCTACCTCTCCAAGCCTGGAGGACCCTAGTTTGGAGCAGGGATGTTTTGAAACCGTGAAAGAGGGTTTTCTAAGAAAAGCAATTTGACTGTGGCTCTTAGGGACTATCTCTGCTACTGTGATGAATAAGGAAGAACAAGGAGAAATCCTGTGGTAATCCAAATAACTCATCTCATCACGAATGATCACCTCACTCCCCAAAAATGTCTTGCTCCAGGGAGAGCCCTGTGTCCTCAGTACAACAGAGCAAGACTGGCCCAGGGAGTCCAGCTGTTAGCCCAAAACAGAGAGAGGCTAAATGGAGGAGCAGCCAACCTATCGGCCAAGTCTGGAAGCAGAGCTGAGACTGTGCAAACTTAACCTCTCAGAGCGATCACCAAGCAACTGGCCTGAGGGAGTTCTGTGTCCTAAGTGCTGGAGGTCAGAAGTCCAGAGCCACCACACTGCAGCACAACAGAGTGGGCCACTCCTTCTGAAGGCTGTCCAGGGAGAGCCGTTGGCCTGATGTCTTGAGCATCGAGTGCCTTGTGTGTGATGCCTTTCCCAGTATCAGAACGCATTCCTCTAACCTCTGATTCCAGAGTTACATCATAACCACCTTAAATCACACGTAACTCACCTTCCATTTTCAAGGGGGCTTCCGATGCTGTTCAGGGATCACTGGGTAAACATCCTTACCTAGACTCCATGGTGGCTAATGCATCATACTGGCCACAGGAGGCAACATTCACGGGTTCCTGGAATTTAGAACTAAATAGCCCAGGGCCAAGGTTTTACCCATCACACGATAAAGAGTAACGTGATGTGTGTGTGTGTGTGTGTATGTGTGTGTGTGTGTACATGTACATGAATTGAATACTCTCGTGGAAAAGGTATCAATGTCTGACTGCTGATTTTTCAGACCAGATGGATGTGCTTTTCTCAGGGCAATCCTCTTTTCTTAGTCAGACTGTGTGCTTATATGGACTGTGAAAAATAGTAGACAATAGATGTTAATATATAGTAGATATTTGTATATACATCTGCCCCCAAGCATTAACTAACTTAAGTTTACATTATCAAGGTCATGCACGAGGGTCAGTTCCTCCCTTACTTCTTGACGTATAAGGGCTCCAGCACAGATCCCCTGAGGGGTCATATGTGCTCCACTGGTGAAAAGTGGACATTCTCAGATCTGAAAAACTTTAGTAAAGTGCTGTTGATGAGGATAAGGTGAGGTATCCTGCCAAGCACCGTGTGTGTGACCTGATCCTAGAGGAAGCAGACACAAGGTGGCTCTAGAGGAAGAGCTTCCTGTGGGGGATCACAACCTGCAGGTTGCTTGTCAGAAGCAGTGGGTGAAGGCCAAGCACTCATTTACAAATCCTAGACCTTTCTCAGATGCCTCAATAACTCATGGAAGGTGGATGGGGTGTTCAACCTTCCTGCCACATTAGGGACCTGTGAGAGTTAAATACCTATGACAGCAATGCCTGCTCATTGTTGAGGCTTATATAGGATGACAGTGATATGTTAGACGTGTTATCATGTGTAAAATGATTGATTCCTGAAGCCATTTATTGGAATATATAACACTCTCCTTGTAGCCTCCTATTACCCGGAGTAAGGTTTGTTCAGCAGCAAACTTCCAGTGTGAAGGCCTTTAGACATTTTTTTTTCTCTTGATGAATTCAAAAGTACAGAGTGTCACTGAAAGGCAAATGGCTGTTCTTATTCACAGGTTCTAGAAGTTTCCATGTATGTCCATCTGAGATGGCCTTTATTGTTCCTTATTACTCCTCTGATATTCATAAACAAAATGTACTTTTTGGGTCACTTTAAGTTTATTGATGTTCAAGCTGTTCTTGTTAGAAGTCCATGGGAGACTTTTCTTGGTCACTTCCTAAATTAAAAAGCCAGGAAACCACATACACATCTGTCTTAGTCAGGGTTTCTATTTCTGCACAAACATCATGACCAAGAAGCAAGTTGGAGAGGAAAGGGTTTATTTAGCTTACTTCCACATGGCTGTTGATCACCAGAGGAAGGTGATCAGGACTGGAACTCAAGCAGGTCAGGAAGCAGGAGCTGATGCAGAGGCCATGGAGGGATGTTCCTTACTGGCTTACTTGCTTTTCCTGGCTTGCTCAGCCTGCTCTCTTATAGAACCCAAGACTTCCAGCCCAGGGATGGCACCACCCATAAGGGGCCCCACCCACAAGAGACCCTACCCCCTTGATCAATAATTGAGAAAATGCCCCACAGCTGGATCTCATGGAGGCAATTGCCCAACTGAAGCTCCTTTCTCTGTAATAACTCCAGCCTGTGTCAAGTTGGTACACAAAACCAGCCAGTACAACACCCTTCTCACACTGGAAATTGTTTTGGTCTTGGAGTTTTGCAAGCCTATGTTTAACACACCGTCTATGTGGGCTAGAGGTGTAAAGCATCTCAGAGAGCCGTTGTGAGAAGAGTATCTAGAGTCCAAAGCTCCAGAGCTCTCACTCAGTGGCCAGCTTGTGTCTTTTCTGATATTTGGTGTGTGGAGGCTTACAGTACAATTACATCCATCCTCCCTCCTTTATACCTTAGAAATGGAGGAAAACTCTAGGAAAAACAATGCTTTTGCTGAGTCCCTATCAAGATGGCATCCACACCCTCAACTACTCTTCTGACACTGGACACTGGATGAAGGAAAAGAAACAAAAGATCAGGCAGGAGTACTCCATTCCCACAACACTCATCCTTTCCAAACACTATATTTTAATGTACAAAGGGGAAGACATCTTAGGCTCCTGCAAATGCTAGTGTTTACTGATATCACACTCTGGAGCCACACATGCCTGGTTTTCACCTGTTAGCTGATGCCCTCTCTAGACCAGCAGCCTTCTTGGAGTTCATTCCCACTGCTCAAAGGCACTGTGCTTGGGGAGTATGCATACAGTATGCAAAGGCACGTAGATAACCAAAGCCAATATTAGCATAGTGTTATGGTCCAAGTCAATGCAAAACAGGGCATTTAGGGAATTTTAAAGAAAGAAATCCTCACTGAGGATAATGGTATGGAGCTGTAAGGAAGGTCTTGAGTTCAAAGCCAGCCTAGGCTACAAGCATTGAAGGCCAAGCTGAACTCTGCAGCAAGATCCTGTCTCAAAACATCAAAACTAAAAACAAACAAACAAAAGTAAAATGAAACTACACACACCCCATACATACACACATATATATACACATATACATACCACACATACATACACACATACAACATAAACACACACTCATACACACAGCATACACACATACATACATACATACATACATACATACATACATACATACATACACCATGCACAGGCACACACATACATATATGAAAGGAAAGGAAAGAAAAACTTGCCTTTGATAGGAGTTGCACTTTGGTGTCAGATTTAAAATAAAAATTTTCTTTATAGGCTTGCTAAAAATTTAACTGGATATGTTAAGTGTATTAATAGTTGGAAATTATACCCACATTTAATACACTATAAGTACAATGACATCTATTAAACAGAAACAAGTTGAACATATCCTAGGTACTAGGTACCAAAGTGATTAGGATAAAATCCATCCTTATATGCTTGTAGGAAACCCAGAGAGTGTTTGAGAACCACAAGATGAATATATCACGAGACAAGCAGACAGCTGGAGTGCAGACTTATCTTATTATTGCATTGACTTATGATACCACCTCTGCTTGGAGTCCTCCTCCTCATTTCTTAATGTACTTAACTTATTCAATCACCATAATCAAAAGCATCATGCCCCTGGCATCCTTGTGACATCACAAAAGAAGCTAGAGAGGATTTGCAATCTGTCTTATCTTTCATTGCTGAACACCTCCTCTTGGACCTGGCTTCCTCAACAGTATCTTGGGCAATTCCAGCTTTTTCTATATACATTGAGTATGGTGGAGTTGGGGGATGAATGAATACATTTCTTGATTGAAAACTCCTATAAAGTTCAGGGATTGCACAAACCACAAGAGAATTCCATCATTTCCTTTAAATTGGAAATGTAACTTACATCTTCATTATCATACTCTTAAATCTTTCAAATCCCTGTCACTGTCTGCTATGCATTATGTTCACTGTTATTGATGTATTTTTCTAAGAAAATAGTATATAGACTGTCGGGAGCCAACAAGCTAATAACTAGCAGGTGATCTTTCTAAGATGGATCCACCTTGGATTAGAAAAAAAGATCTATGAGGGATTTGATCTAATAGGCAAGGCTCAGGAGAACTCCATTTTAGGAAAGATTCCTGCTACTAATATGCTTTTCCTGTTGTTATTATTAAACATATATAGCAATTACTAGCCCACCCTTTTGAGCAGATCTCTGCAGAACAATGAAGATGTACTGTTTTGTAGTGATACTATATAAACGAATAGATGACTCCTTAATTCTTAGTGATGATCCCATAAGAATTCCTAAACTAGGAATAGAATTAGAATTAGAATCCCTAATCCTAGGAACTAACAGTTTATTATAGGTTCTAGGACAAAAGATTAAATTAATATTTTATTAATTGGGTTTATCTATAAAAAAAACTTCACTAATAACTTAATTATGGTTTTTAACTCTCCATGAACCTGTGGAGCTGTGACAGGTAATGAATTAACTTAGCTAAATAATTATTCCTAATGGATATTCATGTAAACATCCTCTTTTGTGAATTTCTTATTCCATTTATGATTTGCATTTATGTGTAAACTTGTGATGAACTTTTTACCATGTGACTGTGTATTTTGAAAGGCGTGTAAGTGCTGAGGGAAAAGAGAAGAGGACTCTCTCTCTCTTCTTATCCCCCTTTTCTTAGAATTCTCCTTGCCCCACTGCTTTTCTTAGCTTCTCCTTATTCCCCTTTTTCTTAGAGAACTTTCATAGGGACATAGAAATAAACGCTAAAATCACTTTTCAAAGGGTCCCTTTTTCTTCCTGCAACTTCAAGTAGGAGGCTGAAAGTTAGAATCCCACAATTCCTGCAGAGATAGAACAAAGGCTACATTACTTAATCCCTAACCCCCTCATCCCCTGCTGCTTAGGCTACAGGTGTTGATCATCTAAGCCAGCAGCTTTTAACCCTCAGAATGAGCAAGAAACCTTTTAGGGCTTTTTAGAAGTTATCATCGGCATTCAGTATGGTTACAGAGCTAGAATGTCCAGAGACCATCAATCTTTGAGTTGGACTCTGTCTACACTTGAGTTGGACTCTGTGTCTCATTTCAACATGCTCTAGGCCAAGAGACTCTCAGCAATAGATTGAACAAGTTTCAAAGAGTTCATAACCCAAAGAAGCATAAAACTAAAAAAATAGGAAAGAATTAAATTAAATTAGAATTAATCTAACTAGATTTTCATTAAGGTGCAAATATCCTGGAAAATACTGATATTCCCATCCATTTGATTTGACAATAAAAGAAAGATCCTGTGGAAGACAAAATGTTATCATAACTAGCTAAAACTCAGCCATTCTCAGTGGCAGAGAATTCCCCCAGGGAAGCCACTAGGAACAGGACTCCTTAGAAAGTACCATGACCAAACAAAGTCTACTTCTGTCTGAGATGGTCAGGTCAGTGTTGGTGTGGATACCACAAAATTACAGTAGGCTATTTCCTACCCACTGTTTAGGTCAAGCCTTATTTTAATTATCAGAGATGGCTACTAGAGCTCCAGCCATCACAACTATACTCCTTAAACAGAAAGAAGTTGGAAAGAAAAGATTAAGCAGTTTCCTTTCCTACTGATGAAAGGAGTACTTTACTAAGTTACTGCCTAGATTTTATTGGTAGGTAACTTGTAATCACCCTTATCACAAGGGATCCTGGGATATATAATCTCTACTATGAAATAAAAGGTTGTTTTATTTATACCAAGGAAGTAGTAAAGGAAGTTGAATTTCCCAGTCATTCTAAAATTCTTAAAATTCTTTCTTCTTTCCCATCCCTGGTTCCCCTGTCTCCTGCTGTTTAAACCCTACTCTTTCTAATTACACAGGGAGGAAGGTATTAAGGCGGTGTATGGCTGTGCTGATTAGTACTGTGTCAACTTAACACAAGCTTCAGCCCTCAGTTGAGAAAATACCTCCATAAAATCCAGCTGTAGGGCATTTTCTTAGTGATTGACAGAGGAGGCTCAGTCCATTGTGGGTGGTACCATCCCTGGGCTGGTGGTCCTGGGTTCTATAACAAGGCTGGCTGAGCAAGCTATGGGGAGCAAGCCATAAGCAGCACCCCTCCATGGCTTTTGCATCAGCTCCTGCTTCTAGGTTTCTGTTCTATTGAGTTCCTGCCCTGACTTCCTTAGATGATGAACAGTGAGGTGGAAGTGTAAGTCAAATAAACCCTTTTCTCCCCAAGTTGTTTTGGTCATGGTGTTTCATCACAGCAGTATTAATCTTAACTAAGACAATGGACCACTACTGTAGAGTCTCTAGGGCACATAGAGTTGATCAAAGGGCATCTGTCTGGGTGGGAAGGCAGGTGATTCAGTCTTATTTCCTTGGAAATGTGTGGGCCCTTGGACCTTCTGGAATTTTCTGATGGTTTGATACAAGAGTCCTTGTCTATGGACTTCTCTTAGCAAGTTAGTCTTTCTCAGGATCACTTATTGTAGTACTCAGTTTCCATTGCCAACTTGGCTGAATTAGGGACCCCCAATCTCCCCAGCATTAGTGAGGCTTACTTTTGGTCATGTCTATCGTCCCAATGAGGATTAACCGAGGCCCTGCCTTGAATGTGCACAGCACCATGCCATGAACTAGGGTCTTGGACTAAATGAAATGGGAAAGCCATATTAAGTGATGCCAGCATTCAGGCCTCTGCTTCCTGCCTTCTGGTGTGTTCAGGCCTCTGCTTCCTGACTTCCAGTATGTTCAGGCCTCTGCTTCCTGACTTCTGGTGTCCTCAGGTCTCTGCTTCCTGACTTCCGGTATGTTCAGGTCTCTGCTTCCTGCCTTCTGGTGTGTTCAGGTCTCTGCTTCCTGACTTCTGGTGTGATCAAGTCTCTGCTTCCTAACTTCTGGTGCGTTCATCTCTTTGCTTTCTGATCTTTGGTGGACTGAAACCAGCTGCCTCACACCATCACTGTGCTTCCCCTGCCATGATGGGCTCCACCCCTGAGACCCTGAGCCAAAGTAAACCACCCCTCCCTTAGGTTGCTTCTTGCAGGTATTTGTCCACTGCAGAAAGAAAAGTGACTGCAGTTTTAAGTAAATTCCTGAAATGTTCTGCTTTTTTAAAAAAGAGCTTTTATAAACCAAATGTTTCCTGAATTTATTTTACAGTTTTGCATTTATTCATCTTTTACTTTGTAGTAAAGACTGTTTTTGATATGAGAAGACCTAGGAGACATTGGATTGTACCAGATGACCTCTACTTTATCAATACTTGTGCTTTTCTTGAGACTTGATGTCACCAGCTTCATGTGTAACTGTTCTAATCTGTGAGTCTAATATGACAACGTGACCCCTGCAGAAGTTCAGAGAGAAACCTCACTAACTTACACTTTGCTTCTGAGTTCTTAACTGTTCTTTCTAGCTACTTGCTGGAAGTGCAGCCTAAATATTTTATCAATACTGCAAATCAATATATCAAATAATAAATGTTTTGTACAGTTCCTAAGTCAGCTCCTGTCCCAGAAGTTCCAATTACCCAGACTTAAAACAATGCCGTAATCTTTCCTTCTTCTCACTCAGCCCACATTTTAATTTAAAGTTCCATGCATATCCAACCGTGGCTCATGGCAGTATGTACCACAAGATCACATAGAATGAGCCCAACACATTCGTAGATGATGGTGTCCTATGGCATGTCAAAAAGCTAAACACCCCTGCAAGATCCACTCCATCCATCTCTTTTATTATTTTGCTCCAAATTAGTTTCTCTGCTTTCTGTCTTGACCACTACTCCTGTGGTGGTTTGAGTAAGAATGGTCCCATAGGCTCATAAATCTGAGTGCTTGGTCATCAGGGAGTGACACTGCTTGAGGAAGAATAGGAGGTATGGCCTTGTTGGAGTAGGTGTCGCTTTGTTGAGGAAGTGTGTCACTGGGGGTGGGCTTTGAGATTTCAACGACCCAACCTAGGTCTTGTAGCTCTTTCTCTTCCTGCTGCCTTTGGATCTAGGTATAAAACTCTCAGCTACTTTTCCAGCACCATGTCAGCCTGCATCCCACCATGCTTCCTGCCATGATGATAATGGACTAAACCTCTGAAACTGTAAGCAAGCCTCAATTTAAAAAAAATTTTATAAGTGTTTCAATGGCGTCTCTTCACAGCAATGCAACACTAAGCTGCCTTCCAAGATAATAGTGTTCTGTTCTGTTCTGTTTTGTTTTGTTTTGTTTTGTTTTGTTTTGTTTTGTTTTATAGCACATGAGCACTTACATTTTCTATTAGGGAGATACAACAAAGAAGATACATCATCAAATGTAGTGAAATAAGAATGATTAGATGGACAGAAGCAGAAGCAGATGTGAGAGATGTAAATGTCAGCTGTTTCAAACTGCATCACTGAATTTGGTTTTTTGTTTTGTTTTGTTTTGTTTTTGTTTGTTTGGTTGGTTGGTTGATTGGTTGGTTTTTTCAAGGCAGGGTTTCTCTGTATAGCTCTGGCTGTCCTGGAACTCACTCTGTAGACCAGGCTGGCCTTGAACTCGGAAATCCGCCTGCCTCTGCCTCCCAAGTGCTGGGATTAAAGGCATGCACCACCACCGCCCAGCTCATCACTGAATTTGTTGCTGTGAGTAAATACCCGAAAAAGGCAATTTGAGAATAAAAGGCTTTATTCTGCCTTGCAGTTTGGGAGAAGAAAACCCATCATGGTCAAGAAGAGAGGGCAGCTAGAGGTGCGTGGCAGTGGGTGTGGGAGTTCCTGTGAACAGAGAAACAGAGAGAGGTGGGCGCCGGAGCTCAGCAAGCTTTCTAGTTCCCCCTCTTTTTATTTAGCCCAGGCCCCCAAGCCATTAAACAGTGCACCCACATTCCAGACAGGCTTTCCCTCCTTAACTAATCCCCTCTGGAAAACTGTCACAGACAAACCAAAGTGTTTCTTCTCGGTGTTTATTAATACAATCGATTCATAGTTAAAACTGACCATCACACAAACTCCAAAAAGAACAGTGTCTCCCCCAAATATTCTGAAGTGGTTCACACTCCAGCCTTTGAAAATACCACAAGAGAAAAGGCGAGACCTTGGCGGCCCTTACTAGATTTATGTGCTTTTCAGGTTTTGATCTTTTTTCTCCCAGGGACAGTTTCAACATGTGGGAGACACCTTTGGTCAGCTGGAGCAAAAACCAAAAAAAAAAGATGTTTCTGTGGCTGTGACACAGGGTTCTCGCTTGCTTCTCTGTGCTTTGCTCTTCAAATCCAAATGCCTGCTTCATTTACAGACTTAACCATTCTTGGCCTCCCAGGGAAGAACATGAGCCGGCTCTGAGCATGCAGGATCTGCTCAGCAGTGTGGACTTTCAGGCATAGAGTCACGTTCGCTCTGCACCTCAGAAAGGGAAGCCAAGTTTCTTTCTGTTGCATTCCCAGGGGCCTCGGGCTAGGTAGATAGAGCCATCAGGAACAGCTCTAAGCTGTTCTCCCCCCAGCCTTGGGGCCTCTGTGGCTG
>JADRCD010238345.1:0-28708 GCA_019843815.1 Montemys delectorum
GATACAGTCTAACACTCCACTCCAAGCTTGAGTCACACCTGGTCACACTGTATTCACACTTAGGAAGCAGAGACAACTAAAGGTTGAATTCAACTTGCTTTCTTCTTTCTCTCTTTTAATTTATGCCGGGCCATGGCTCATGGAATGATGGCACCCACATTTGGGGTGGGTCTTCCCTCCTTAACCTTTTTGGACACATCCTTGCAGACATGGTCAGCGGTGTGTCTCCTAGGTGACTACATATCACATTTGCAAACCGTAGTAAGAGGGCAAAACTCCAATCCTCCAATTCCCATTTTGTAAAACCATCTAAAATGTAGTTCGTACACATCCTCTGTAAACAAAAACACAGTAAACAATATAGGCAGGCATATAGTGAAGAGTTACCCTCACACTTTCCCTAACTACTCCATTTCCATCCCAAATTATAGCAGTTACTATAAAAGTATTGGCAAGAAGACAGAGAAAATGAACATTTACATGCTGTTGGTAGGATCTAAATCAGAGCCACACTGGGAAATAATATGTTAGTTCTGAAACTATATAAGCCTAAAATATAATTAGTATGTAGCCAGGCAACCTCCTTCCTCAGATACAGTTAAAGACAAGTGATCTGAGAATAAGTGTCCATCAGTATGACTGGAGAAAGAAAATGTTGTACATGTACATCAGGTAACTCTACCCAGAATTGAAAGAAGGAAATTCTGGTGTGTACAATATGGATGAGCCTAGAAGGCTCGAGGATAGGTGACATAAGCCAGGCATGAAGAGATCAGTTTTGTGTGGGTGCACTCATATGTGCAATCTAAAAAAGTCACTCTTGCAGAAACAGAGAGTAGAAGGGGTTTTACCAGAGTCAGGGGGAGAGACGGGGGACAGGAGAGAAGTGGCTTTTAAAGAGGTCCACATTTTCTGTTAGTGTAGAATGGTGAGTTTTCATGATCTACTACTCTGCGTGGTAACCACATTTAATAATAAGGTATGGTTTTAAAATTGCTAATATATGTTTAACCTGATTGCTGCCTCAAAACTGGTATCTTGTTGAGATAGTAAGTATGTTAATTAGCTTGATTGGATCTTTCTTCAATGTGTACATAAGTCAAAACTATTCCCCGCACACAGACATGAAACAGATTGCCAACTTAAACAAATAGAGTAGGGGGATGAGGAAATGGGCTAGCTCACGAATTTAAAGATCTTCAGAAGAGTGCAAAAGGGTGGGAATGTTAGGGAGGAAGACATTGGTTGGAAACAAATTTTCAAATATTTGTTAGTGGAATTTGTAGGTGGCATTTGTTGTTGTATTAAGCAGATCCTGTAAAAATGAAGAAAACACAAGGCACAGGAGAGAGAAGACAGATAGAATGATCCATGTCTCAGGGAGGGCAGGGGGAGCTGAGTCTTCACACAACATCTTAACACAAAAATTGCCAAGGAAGCAGATTAGAGATGGCTGGACAGTTAAGAGCATTTGACGGTTTGCAGAGAAGCCAGGTTCAGTTCCTAGCACTCACATTGGGCAGCTCACAACCTCACGCAGCTCAGGTTCCAGAGAATTCAATGCCAGCTTCTGGCCTCGAAGGGCTTCTGTTCATACATGGTGCACATACATATACTCACACATGCACACAAGCATGCAACAAATACACGTTCTTTAAAATGCCAAGGAAGACGAGAATAGGAAAATGCAAAGGCAAGTTAGCAAAGAGCTTATGGAGCCCCTATCTGATAGCTGCAGCTGATTCTATAAATTAGAAAGTACTGTGTGAAGCCTTGACCTCAGAGATTAAGGAAGCACACAGCTGAGGTCGTTGGCTTTAAATTTAGAATGATACTCATTTACTTTGGCATGATACCTTTTTTTCCCCCAGCTGTATCTGTCCTCTTCCTAAATGACACACATTGAATGGTTGGGTAGGTTTATTTGGGGAATCAAGGGAGGAAAAGGTATTAATTGGTGCTCCTCAAGGCAGCAACATTCCCAAAAAGAGAGTGGAGAGTGGTAGACATTAGGAGGCAGGGCGATGGAGCTGTCAATGAGCAGGTGGCAACACAGGTGGAAAGCACAGAGTGACCAGCACTTGTCCTCATCTTAAGATCACTTGAGCAGTGAGAAACTGGAAAGTGTGATCAAGGACAGCGAAGGGAGTGGCCCCGAGACCAGAGTGAAGTCAGTGGTTTAGGTGTTAAACTGCGGACCGGAGCCACCGAAATCTGTGGTTATTTTGTTTAAATGGAGGTAAACTCAGCTCTGAAGCCATTGGCGTTTATGAGACCGTACGTTTGTAGTAGCGTAGGTGGACCGAATTAGAGACAAATGAGAACAAAAACAACAAAAAAAGATTTGTTTGTAAATCCAGGATAAATGTCAGGTTTCCAACTTGAAGGAGACCATGGGTTATTTAACTATGCGGGTCAGAATTTCCAAGAAGAAAACTGGCCACTAAAAGAATGTATTTATAACCTATGTACATACCCAGGGTCTGTTATGGGTTGGCTGTAAACGCCTCCCATAGACTTAAGGTCCTAAGACCTGGCCAAGAGGGGAGAGGGACGGGGAGGGGGGGAGGGGGGGGGGGAGAGAGAATGGAACCCTTGGGAGGTGGAACCTCACAGGAAGGAAGTTGCTGGGCATAGCTTGGAGTATTTGCAACCTCACCCACTTCCTCTTTTCTTTCCCTCTTCCTTTCCTTCTCTCTGTCTCTTTCTGTCTCTCTCTGTCTCTCTCTTTCCCTCTCCCCCTCTCCTTCTCTCTTCCTCTGTCCTTCTCCCTCTTCCTCTCCCTCCCACTCTCCCTCCTTCTCCTTCTCTCCCTTCACTCCCTCTCTGCACCCCCAACTGATGTTCCCTGTGTATGAGTGAAATGTGATCCCAGCTTCCTGTTCCTGCCTCCACCAGGTCTTCCTCGTTGTCAATGACCTCTTCCTTCTGGACCCATAAGCTAAAATGAACCGTTTCTTCCAAAGGTGCTTTTGGTCATGGTATTTTAACACAGCAACAGAGAAGTAACCAATAGAGGGCTCCAGAAGGAAAGGGATGACTCACTCAAAGAAACACAGGGCTATATAGAGAAGTACAACGCATAAAGTAACTGCAAAACCCTTATAAAGAACCTAGAGCCCCTCGTAGTTACTGCTAACCATCTCTAAATGAAGAGTTACTGCAACCAAAATACCAAGTATCCCAATGAGAGGTAAGACCTTTGGTTGAGAGACACAGTTCCAGGGATGGCTTTGGTTTCTAGAAAATTCTTTCCATTGTCTAAACCCATCCGGAAACTAGAGACCAAGGAACCCCAGTGGTAGGGCTCATACAGTCAGCTTCCTGGGTCACAGAGCAGGTGGAAGTGGATGAAAAATGGATCTAGAGGGGAAGTGGGGGTCATTCAGGCAGGACACTTTCAGGAGCTTTAGCCCTCCAAAGGACACAGACGCTATGCTAAGGAGGATAGGCATGCATGCCCAAAGTCTCATTTGTTCAATTATAACATCTCTAGCCTCTGTCCTTGCTCCCACAGACTAACTGACTACACTGTTTCTGTCATGACACCTCTGTCCTCTTTAAGCCTATCTTCAGCACCACTGTGTTATAAGGGGCTTTTCACAATATTCTCTGAGAACCACTGGTCATATTCCTGAATTCAGAGTTTCTTCCTGGTTCAAAATAGTCGGCATAGATACATTTCATATTATAGTGGGTATTTTAGTGGCTTGGCAAGCTTATCAGTCTTCAAGCATAAGTCTGAAAACCCAAGGGAAGTAGAGTTGGAAGAGATTGGGGATCTTGCTTCTGATTTGACAGTACTGAAAGAAGAAACCCTCTGTTCTGCCCACTGGGGATGCTGCTTTCATTGTCTAAATACTATAGGGCTGTGAAGTTCTTCTTATTCTTCAGGATTCCTATCTCTTGATGTCATCTCCTGCCAAGGGCTATTCAGATGTTCACTGATACTCTAAAGGGCTTTTAAAGTATATTAAGTATATAAATACACACACACACGCACACACACACACACACACACACACATGTATATATATACACATATATGTGTATATATGTGTATATATGTGTATATATATACAGGATTAGATGCCATTCTATGACCAGGTAGTAATCCTTAAAGAAAAGTCTTTGCACAGATGCCATTGTCTTTGACAGTGATCTTGTTCTGAAATCCTGTACTTGAGTATTTATTTATGTTTATGTGTGTTCTGAGAGACGTCTGCTATCTGCTCTCCACAGAATTCAAGAAAAGCAAATACCTGCTCCTCCCCTCTCCTCTCCCCAATGTTTGGGTATGGATAATTTACCTGAGCTCAGATAGTCAGATACCTTTCAGAGACTTGGAGCATGTAAGAAGGGAAAGCCAGGTTCATTCTAGAGGCAGTGACATCAAGTATCCAGTGGCATTCATGCCAAAAGCAGTCCACAGAGATGGCAGTGCCTTCTACAGTATCTAGTGTCCAGAGATGGCAAAGTCTGCCTTGTGCTCAGCAGTAGAGCTGTGTCACCCTGACCAGGCTGTTCCTCCTATGAGATCTTGGCCATTGTTCTAGACAGCAGCTGCCCTTCATCCCTGTGTAGCTTTCTTGGGCTTCCTAGCTTCCCTTATGCCAACCAATAGGCTTTCAATAAGTTGGTTTTTTTTCCCAAAGTTCATCAGAATTATTTTCTGTCCATTGCAACAACACATGCAACAATATATGTTTTGTATTCACAAAAGGTAAGGCTTTAAAGATTATGAATTGTGCCAAGATTAGTAGCCACTAAACAGTAGAAATAAATTTATTTTTAATTTAATTATTTGAAAATTTCATACATCATTTCTATTCCTCCCTCTGCCTCCAATTCCTCCCACATCTCCTAAATGCCCTCTCAAATTCATCACCTTTTCTTTAATTATTAGTTATACACAAATGATATACTATGTAATATATATCAATACACTAATATATTATTGATAATATATAATTAATAATTGTAATCAATTTAGTTGATGCTAAATAATAATAATCACATATGTTAATTTTAACTGTTATATTACTTTATTATATTATTTATATATAATATATAATTATTATATGCATATATATTTTCCTGAGTTCTTCTAGTGTTGCTTGAATGTATATTTGCTTTGGGCTGATCACTTGTGTAGTTGGCACCATCTGTAACCTCATGTTTTTAATCCATCCTCTGTGTTTCCTGAAATAACAACTCTGAGATTGAATTATTATGAATAAATGGTTTGGCCAAAAGCTATGTAAAGTGGGAACTTCTGGTTTGTTTGGGAAGTCAGTTATGTCAAATGATGTTCTGCTGTGACACAAAGGTGAAAGGATGTTTTGCTAAAGCAGACACATAAAAGAATATTTTCCTGAAGCAGACACTGGTGAAAGGATAGTTTGCTACAGGAGACACGTGAAAGTACACGTGATGAAAGAATACAAATACGGCCCACACAAACAGTGGGAGCTCAATCATTGGTCTGCTTTGCTCCATCTCGTTATTCTTCACTAACAACACACATGTATTGGTTCGCCTTACATTGTCTTGTTTAACTCCATTCATAGTGATGCCAGAGAGAAGCTCATTAAAGTACAGCTCATGAGGTTCTTGCAGCTTCTTGCCACTTCTTTGGCCCTGGGCTGGTTGGCGAGCCTTGAGGTTTCTTCAGGATTGAACTGCAGCTGCTGGTTCATGCATGGTGTCTGCCTGCCAAGGGGACTGGACTGAAGCTGCTAGTTTGTATTTGGTGTTTGTTACAGGACTGAACTGCTGATATCCTGACAATGAAAATCAAGCTCATCCCCAAAGAGCTATTGCTAACCAGGTCTGCTTCTCCCATATTCTAATAACGTTTTCCCCTCTGCCTCTGCTGGGTGGTGGGCTAGGAGAGGTTAAATCCTTGTTAAAGCAGGTCGGAAAAATGTATGCCTACAACTCTGGGCTCTGTTCCTCTACTAGCTCATAACTTAATATCCCATGTATTCTATTCTATGAATGCCACATGACTGGTTACCTGGTTCTCATCTTCATGTGTCTGTCTCCAACAGCATTTCCAACAGCCAGTCTCTTTCCTGCACCTCATTATTTCCCAGAATCTTCTCCCCCATCTCTCTACCAGATGTCTCACTTTCTAATCCTGCCCCAGCTTGTTGGCCAAAGGCTTTTTTATTGACAGGTGAATGTTTTTACACAGTGCAAAAGAGAGTATCTCTACACACTTGGAATTGGGATTGGATTCTTCTTAGGGACCTCATCCCTGGACAAAACTGATTCTCCCTATTAGAAGTAAACCTCTAATGCAGATCTCTTTCCTTGAAATTGCTCTATGTATATTGTACAGACAGACGCCATGCTTTAGTTGGGCTTCCTAGCTTAGCAGGCTTAGATGCTAAATTGGTCAGAGGTGTTTTTACCTTCTTTCTCCTGCTCAGTTGTGCTCAGTTATGATCACATACTGTTCCTATCTTGGAAATATTAAATATGGCCACCCAATGTGCTGGACAGAGACTTGGACTCGAATGAGTCATCTAGAGAACAGACTGGTCAAGGCCTGCCCTTTGTGACCAGCTTACAGATCTCTTTCCAAAGTGACATGAGCAACTTGACAAGTAAAAGCATATTCCATGATGATGTGCTTAATACATACAAGTTACAGCTCAATTAAAAAAATTAAATTGAATTGTGTGAGGCCATAGCTCATTTGGTAAAGTGCTTGCTTGAAAGCTTGAGAACCTAAGTTTGATTCCAAAAACCCATAGATAAATCTAGGTGTGGTTTCACAAGTTTGTGATCTAACACTGGGATGGGGGATAGGAGGGAATAGGAGGATCCATGGGCTTTGCTGGTGTGAATGAAAATGGCCCCACATTGGCTGGTATATCAGAAGGCTTGGTTCCCGGTGGATGGATTAGGAAGTGTGATCTTTTGGAGGATGTGTAGCCTTGTTGGAGGAGGTGTGTCACTGGAGGTGAGTTTTGAGGTTTCAAAAGCCTATATTAGTCTGTCTCTATCTATCTATCTATCTATCTATCTATCTATCTATCTATCTATCTATCTATCTCTGCCTCCTGCCTGGGGATCAGGATATAAGCTCCAGAACCATACCTGGCTGCCTGCTACCACTCTCCCTACCATGATGATCATGAATTAATTCTCTGAAACTGTTAGCAATTTTCCAACTAAATGCTTTCTTCTAAGAGTTGCTTTAATCACGATATCTATTTACAAAATAGAATAGTAATTAAGACAGCCATCCAGCCTAATTGGTGAGCTTTAGCCAAATTAGAGATCTGTCTCAAAGGAGATAGATAGTGTTTCTAGGGTTGTTCAGTTTTTTGTCTGATTTCCAAGTGCAGCTGTACACATGTGCACATGCATCCTGTAAACATGAACACACATACACAAAAATATAAGTAAATAGGAATGTTTAAATTGGCATGGCTTAAGTTAGTCTCTAAAGCATGCTTTTTCAGTGTTAAAGTGATCCCCAGGTGACATAGACAGGGCTCATACAGCTCTCTGTATCACCAAGCAAAATCATGTCAATGTTTGTCTCCACTTTGCCCTAATTCCTGTATGAGAGTGGAAAGCTATTTTGGAGAGTTTAGGAAAATAGTTTCTCAAACATGGGTCTAAATTTCTACAATGCAAAAAACATGTCCTCATTTACTTAATCCAATATTGAAGATGCTTAATGGAGCAGGAAGATTTGGCTCTAGGTCCCTGTAATATCAGCATATCCAATACTAAATTCCTCCTCCTCCCTGAACCCTGGAGATTGCTTAATCTCTTCTTTTAATGCATATCATTATATTCTCCTCAGCTTCCTAAGTCTTCATGCTGGGAGTGATCTCTGATGCCCACATCTTCATCCTGTATTTAGGCTAAGCCCCATCAGTTTACTTGCTGACAGTTCAATTCATACCTTCCTCATTACTCTCTACCTCAGCTTAAGGCCCCATTAATTTGTTGCTCACCATAGCATCAAACTAGTGGGACTCCCTACCAGTCATGTCTCTACTCTAGTGTTGTGGTTTGGATATGAGCTTTCCCCTGCAAAGGTTCATGTAGAAGGAGTGTGGTTACATTAAGCACCTCAGAAGTCTGTCTTACAGTTTGGGTACATGATTGTTGGAGATGCTCTCAATGTTAAAGAGAAAGGAAGACCAGGAATTCTGTGTTGAATTCTTGAAATCTGTACTTTTGATAGAAAACCAAGGAGATTGTTATTTACTCAGTTTATCAGAGAAAAAAATACCAGGTTGGAATTCTGGGCATATCCCACGTATAGGGAAAGAATGGCTTGGATGCTCCCTAGCCTTTGCTATTTGGAGTCAGAAGAGCAGTGCCAAAGCAACTACCTTGCCTAGCTCTTTTTATAATACAGCTGCTGCCTGGTCCCCGAGTACACTATAAGCCTCCATTCTGCATCCTTATTTCTTTTGCCTCCCTGAATCCTAGACCTTACCGAGAAATTCCTCATTTGGAAAGACAGGGAGAGGGAGACTAGAAATTGCCATGTGAGCCCCTACCAAACAGCAAACCCCTCCTCATTTCTACCTATTAACTTCCTCCTCCTGCTCCTTCTTAGCTGGGGTCCTCTATACTCAAGATATACATCCCTAGAGACAGGCAGGTTTCTGAGTTTGAGGCCAGCCTGGTCTACAGAGTGAGTTCCAGGACAGCCAGGGATATATTGAGAAACCCTGTCTCGAAAATCAAAAAAAATAAAAAATAAAAAAATAAAGACATGCATCCCTTAAAGGATCATACACGAGGTGGGAGATGAGTGGTTAAAGCCCTAGATGCTTAGAAGGCTGAAGCAGGAGGATTTCTTCTTGAGCTTATGTGTTCAAGATCAGTCTTGTCAGTACAGTAAGACCTCATCTCAAAACAAAAATAACTGTTTTAAACCTCCCAAGGAAAACAATTATAAAAGTCTTTACTATGTCATCTACAAAAGGAACACCCTAGCAATAGGCTTTACTTTTAGATTGTTTAATTTCTCAACTTACTCCCAGCCATCAGCACTGTTTACATGTTCCGACAGCAGCTTACAGCTGTACAATGCAATTCAGTTCAGCAAATCACAGCTAGGCCCTGAGCCAGTACTTGAATCCAAAAGCAACACGGACAACTGCATCCATCAGGCTGGGCGGCGTTATGAGAGATGCTCTTGGCAAGGCAGGGAGCATTGAAGGAGGATGAGAACACTCCTCACCAAGCCTGCCCTCAGACAAGTAGAATGTGGTTCGTAACCTTTACAGTGGCCCCAGTATAACCTCCTTTCCTAGAGTATAAACTACATAGAGTGAGACTACAAAAGATGTTCCTGGCATGTCATTTCTGAGATAAGTTTATAAAAAAAAAATTATGGCTCCAATGTAGGTGTAACAGTGTCAAGGTTGCACTGGATTGGTTATTAGATGGACGTGGTGGGATTCAGAGGACTGGAAAGAGGAAACATCTAAAAATTAAAAGGTTCTTGGATGGGATCTGTCTAAATTGGTATAATTTTTGCCTAGGATACACTGGGTTCGATCACCAAGACCAATAAAAATAAGATTGGTGGGCTAGGCTTGACTACATAGAAAGTTTAAGGCCAGCCTGGGCTGCATGAGACCCAACTGGAAAGAAGGAAGGGGAAGGGGTGTTCCCTAATCATGATTTAGGACTTTGCTGATAATGTAAGACATCTCAGCCTGAAGGGCTCTCAGAGGCCTGAGCATTGCAAATGCAGACTCCAGGATGGATTAGCCTTTTACTCTTCTTCCGTTTGCTAAATCATTAGATTACCTCTCTGAGGCTCGCCACCAAGGTCTACTCCTTATTAGGCCACTGACTCATTCCTGAGACTGGTTACCACAGTCCAACTATCAAAAAATCAAGGTCCAGCAATCAAAATTCATTTTTGTGACTAACCCAGTTGAAATACCCAATGAGAACTCACCAATGTGCCCTAGCTCATTCTAACACAGACTTCACATTTTCCCCTCTTAAAATGAACACTTACAAAGCTACTTGCTGCTGTTTCTGCCTGATTCAGATCCAGCTGCCTTGTCTCTTTGCCTTGTCTAATAAAAGATCTCTTTGTGCTTGCACTTGGAAATTGATGTCTGGGTTTGGTCTGTGCCTAATCGGGGTCCAGAGGTGGGGGCTCCCCACAGTATGCGGGTCTCTTCACATTCTAACCAAATTAAGACAATAAAAGAGGGTTGGAAATCAATGAATGAGTGAAGCATTTGCTTGCAGACATGAGATCCAGAGTTTAATCACACACCAACGGAGGCATACTAGTGCATGGTTGTCATCTCTGCTCCGGGGAGACAGAAACAGGCTCATACCTGGGGCTCACTGGCCAATTAACCCAGCCTAACCAGTGATTTCCAAGCCAAAGAGAGATCCTGTCTCAAAATACACAAGGTGACTGGTTTTTGAGGAATGATATCACATGAAAAATGACCACAGGCCTCCATATTCCACATACATATGTACACATGTGTACCCACAGGAACACATACATGTGTATGCTCAAAGCAAGCAAAGAATGAGGAATAATTGACAGGGAAGTTGAAGGAAGCCCAGGTACTCTTGTTCTTGTGGGCAGAAGGAAAAAAGTCCCTGAAGAGGGAAGAGGAGGCCAACTTGGCCAACCACCACTAAGAGGAAGAGATGGCTAAGGGGCAGGAAGTGGTAATCAGTCTGCAAAGCTGGAAAACTTGACAGGCTAGGTCATATCATAGATCTGAGAGCTAGCATGTAACCAAAGAATGGATTAAAAATGTTTCCCACCAGCCCTTCATAGAATCCTGAATTGGTTACGTTCAGTCTGACTTCATTTGATTGGTGGAGTGTTCATTTTAGAAAAAGAAAACATTAGAACTGAACAAATTGTTTTCCCAAAGTACCAGCCCCCTTCACTGTCAGCTGATTGAAAGGTCAAACGCCAAATACATCATGTCTCCTTTCTTAGCTAACAATTCCCATTTGTGCACACAAATTATCAAAGTGCTTCTGTCCACGACTAACATCACACCATCTAGCATCATCCATTGACACAGTGCTAAATGCTGACAAGATGCTGAGCCATATTGGACACATCATCAGTGTGCAACGTTAGCATCCAGAGTCTTTGGAAAGACTCTTCTAGTCTAGAAAAATGTATCATTTCAGGGGAACAGCATCCTTTGCTTGAGCCTCTTTATAACTCAACAGCATGGGACAGTTCTAGATGAACTGTACCACAGGAATGAATCAGCATGACACGGTCAAATTATTCACAGTCTATTTTTTGCAACAATCTCTTCTGGCTGATGCAAAGATAAATAAATGTGTCCTAGGCATAACTCTGACGCTCTCTGGAGATCAATTCAATTAAAATATAAAGCCACAGATATGACTTGCTTTTGTAGTGCCCTGGTAATCAGTCGGATTAAGGTCTGCAAACCAACCTCACTCCTGGCCTTTGTTCAAAGCCTCAGTGTGCAGCCCAAGAGCCAGACTGGAGGTTGTATTAGGTTAGCCCGAAGAAGGACTAGAGTGAACTGAGGACTACAGAAAGTCATGGAAATTCTGAGTTATATGTATAATTATACGACATACTCAGAATGATAATTTCTGTGGATTTCTGTTTATGAGTGAAGTAACTGTTTTTGGCATCAGGCAGGTGAAATCATGATTGGCTGGATCTTTCTGGATTAAGAAATACTTGGAGACTGCACTAAGCTAATGTGGCATTTAGTCAAATTTTTTATTCTTTCATATTTTTCATTTGAAAAATATGTTTCAGATTTTAAAATAACAAGAAAAAAACCAATGATTTAAACAACTACGTTTTTAAGCATGTTTAAGTATGGCCATAACTTAGGAAATAATATTACATATAAATTTCATATGATTTGAGAAAATATATGTCCAATAATATCTACATATGGTCTCATGTACATTTTTATTCTCATTGATGACTACAAATTTCTTTTAATAAACAGATATAGCATCATCTATGCACTCATTTGGTTTAAGTTTTGCAATTTAACTGTGAGAAATAAAACTGCCAATATCTCATTTATTTATTTTTAACTCATCTTCTAATTAAAGCCCACAGGTAAATATAAAATTTAGTTACTCAGTCAAAGTCGGTATTTATGAGGCCCTGTGTGTATGTTTCCAAATTTCCTTTCAAGTGTTCTCTTCAGTATCCTACCACATGAATTCTACTCACATGGATTTTATCACACTATATTGATGGATTTACTGATGATAAATTAATTGATGAAGAAAGAACCTACACTATTTTGTCCTTAATGTGAAACTTAACCTTTTATGAAGTGTGCTTGATGTCTGGTGTGTGTTAGACATCAGTAAATGTTGACTGAATGAACCAGAGACTCTTAACAACCATGGTGAGTTTTGCTTATAACATAAATATAAGTTCAAATGTTTTAACTCACAATCTGTGTCCTAAAACTTGTAAGACAATTATGATGATTACCTGTGTGGTTATGGAGGTGGAAATGGTAATTATTTTTCTTTTCCATATTTTTATTACATTTGAGTGTGTGTCTGTGCCTATGTTGTGTGTATGTCTGTGTGTGTGTGTGTAATGGTGCATGTGCAGAGTTCGAAGGACAACATTCTTTCTTTCTATCACATAGGTCCTACAGATTGAACTCAGGCTGTTTGGCTTGACAACAAGCCTGTTTGTCTTCTGAGTGTTCTGATCAGTCAGCCTCCTTTCTAAATTGGATGATTTCTTCTTTGAATAATGTGGAGCGCTGTTGCCATGCCTTAAAGATGGTGCTGGCCAAGCTGGAGCTGTGGAGTAAACAAGTCCTTATTTGGACCAGGGGGCGTGCCCACCAGTGGCCTGATTCTACGTCAATGCCTAGTAGCCTATGACTGTGTGAAGCGTGGTATGGGCTCATGGGCGGTCCTACGAAAGGTATATAGTCAGACTCCTGGTGGGACTCGGGGCCACTCTGCTACTCTGCTGTAACCGTTAAGCAAGACATTCCTGAGTAAACTGTTGCTGGAAGGACGTGGTGTGCTGGTCCTTCTTCCCTGTCTGTCAGGGTCGTCGGCTCCTCGCAGAAAAATGCAGATATGTTCCTTCTGAAAGCATGGAAGTAAAAATGAGACAGTTGATATTGGGGGCTGGGGAAAGAGTTTAGCAATATAAAATTTGCCCTGGATGCCCAAAGACCTGAGTTCTATTTTTAGGCCTACCATAGACAGTTGGGTATCAAAACTAGGACCACACATAATGATTGAGTACACCGCTTTATGACATGTAGACCTAGTCGATTCTAAGCTGGAAAGAATTAGGTACATACTTTTTAATATAGTCCCACATTTAATTAAATTGTGTTATAAAATTCTACTAAACCAAGAAAACATGGATAAATGTCTTCAGAGGTTAGTACTGATGATACCCAGCCTAGGAATCTTCCAGGGAAACTGAGATTTATTTTTCAACTGGGCTTCTGATTTCTCTTAAAATTATCAATAGTAGGATGATGTTAATATGCTCATGTACTTACTCTATTGGTCTCTTTTCCGAGTCTTTTTTTTTTTTTTTTTTTTGCCTATTCTTATAGTTCATCCTCAAGAGAATGCTATAAGGTAGGTGCTAGCATCTCCTCATTCGCTAGTGAAGAGACTAAGTTTGTTTCCATCAAGAAAGCCTGAACCTAACACCTGTGCTCTCAGCCATCACCCAGGGATTCCCTCAGCCATGTGAGGGATATTTGCTGCATGCTTACAAATGTGCCAGGCACTGTGCTGGGTTCTAAGAGTCCAGTGTTGCTCAAAACAAACATGACACCTGCTCTCTTTGAGGAAGAGCAAGAAATAAATATATGGAAGCCCAAGTTGAGGTAATAGCTATAAAGACAAACTGCAGGGAGCTCCAGGGTGCTCTGAAGGGGCCCTTCCTGAGCTAAGACAACCAGCAAAGGCCTCTCTGGGAGAGTGATAATTAAGCTAAGAGTGGATGGATTAGCCAAAGTTGATGAAGAATTGGGAAAGAATGTACCAGGCTCTGAGAAGAGCATGGCAGAGTGTTTTCTAATCCCTTGACAAGCTTTCAGATGGAGATCCATCTTAGCCCTGGGCCATTAAAGATCAATTTCCCTGTGTCCCACTCTTCTGACTTTATATTCACTACATCTACTTTTAGGGACGCATGTTTGCTTTCCATTCAGTTTGACACTAAGGAGAATGTGCTGATTGGACGAGCCTTTGCTGCCTTTGTTTGTTATGAGAGTCCTTCCTCCTTGCAAGTTAATAAACCCATGTTATAGCAATCTTGAGTGTGTGGTCTTCTTGTGAAGTCTGTCCCCTGCAGTGGTCTGGACTCTGCACTGTTCCTTCCCAGTTCCCACCAGCCTTCCCTTCGATACTCCGAATGATTCAGTCTTGACCACCCTCGCTCCTCCATGTGCAGTTCTAGAAATAGGTCATATTTGGCTTAAAGGAATGATTTTTTTTAACCGATAATCGATTTAGTGAGCACACACTCCTTGATTGTATTGATGGGGTTTAGTGAAAAGAGACTCCATCTGGAAGACAGTCTGAATGAAATCATGTTTGGAGTATTCGGGGGAGAAAACAGAGACCATCTTGCCTTGGCAGTCATGTGCTGAGTGACTAATACTGGTGTTCCTTTATGAGACTGTTTTATTATAAAACTGTAGTAAACCGTGCTGGCGTTTCCCCACAGCCAGCATGGAAATGAAACTTACTCATAATATTTACTTCTTCTCCAGAGTGCCTTAGCAGACCTGAAACATCTGAACTAACAAAAGTCCTCCAACTTATAATATGTCCCAGCTGCTCTGAGGATTGTGTGCATGCTCCTGTGTGTGTGTGTGTGGTGTGTGTGTGTGTGTGTGTGTGTGTGTGTGTGTGTGTGCGTGCCACAGAGGGGATTTCCTTGTATTTATTCATTTATATGCCCTTTGCAGTAGGACAAGCTCCGTCCAACTGGAATTTGATGTGTCCTTTACTGAGCATTTGTTATATGTAGAACATTGATTCGTCTCTAAAATGTCTTCCAAGCAGTGCACAGCTGAGAGCCATGAAAGATGAGATTGTATATTGTTTAGAGACAGTGATATGACTGAGTGCTATTTTCACAGTCAACAATTCATTTTTCTGCCAGTACAGAATGCCACATTATTAACAAGTGGGTATTATCTGGCAATGCTCATGAAAAGATACATTTGTATAACTGTTTTCTATTATTAATTGTTTATAAGCAGCTGGCTAACTTTTAATATTACAGAGATAAAAATCATGAGGGGCTCTGTTGAATTTGCTTCTTTATTTTTTACTTGTGGCCTTCTCCAAGTTGGGAGAACAAAGCAAGACAGGTCATAAATGTCTCAAATTTGAAAAAAAAAATGTAAGGGGTACAAGAAAAAGCCATTACTTGTCTTTCTCACCTCCTCTCTAAACAGGAGCATTTATTCAAGTAACTGAACTTAACTCTGGGGTTACAGTGATGAGCAAGTCTCTGAGCAAGAAACGTGCAGCCTGGCCTAGGAGAAGAGTAATGACATTAATGATTAATAATGAGTGCAGGGCTTGGGGATTTAGCTCAGTGGTAGAATGTTTGCCTGGCAGAGATCCTGGGTTCTAACCATGGCACCAGAAAATGACTACAACGTGGTGAACTGGGGGCATAGGTCAGTTGGTGGAAGGCTTGTCTAGAACACTTAAAAATCTATCTTCTCTATTCAGCTCTACAGAAACAGGACACAGTGGGGCATGTGTGTAATCCTAGCAACAGGAGGTAGAGACAGGAGGATCATAAGTTCAAAGTCATCCTTGGCTTCATAATACGTTTGAGGCAATCCTTGGGTACATGGGACCCTGTCTGGAGAAGTAGTAGGCAGGTTGTAAGGAGGGAAGAAGGGAGAGGGGACAGTGTCTGAGAGGTGTGCTGAGAACATATGGGAGTCTGAGAGGATGCTCTCAGAGGGTGGTCGGAGCTGAGAAGACGTCAACTAGGCCCATAGGAGGTCAGGAAAAGGACTAAGCTCCCAGGAAGTGGATTCCATAGGATGCAAGGATATGAGAGCTATTCTTGCATGATTTTTCTTTCATTTTGTTCATTTCATTTTTTCCATTCTGTGGCTGCTAAATGAAAGCTATGTACCAAAGGATGTAAAGGAAAAAAATTAAAAGAAACAGATGGGATCACTTTGGCTAGTAGAGGGAGTTGGGCACCTGACTCAGAAAATGGTGGCAGGACTACATTTATATAGGGATAGGGCAGTAAGGATCATCTAAATCCAAGAATCCGCGTCATCCATCCATTACAGGGTTGAAGAGGCCTACTGAGAGAACATTGGTCAATACTGACCTTCAAATCACTTGCCTCAGAGGTAAGTCATTTCAAAGCTCAGTAAGGTAGTCTGAATGTTGAGAGCTTGAGCCAGCAGATCATAGGAAAGCCTCCACTGCTCACCAGGCCTCAATCCTGCATCTGCCTGTGGGAGACAGGACAGGACTCAGAAGTAGTTCTCCAGAGAGGCCCAAGTCATAGACGGCACTACCAGGTCTCAGGTTGGGTTCCTATAGGCAGAGATGTTGCAAGGCAAGGACCCTAACCTCAGAGTGCTAAGGGTGGTGGTGTAGGGTGACGATGGGAATGGGGTCCGAGGTTACACCATGTGGCACATAGTGTGCAAGCTGTGGGAGACAGTCTTGAGACACTCCAAAAGAGACTCCCATGCCATGACCACCCACTCCCACATCCCTTTGTGTGCCTCATGGGTTACTCTTACACCTCATTATATCAGCTCAGGAGTGGAACACTTGCCTAGTATGTGTAAACTTGTGGGTTCAATCTCCCATAACAACAACAACAACAACAACAACGAGCTATAAAAAGCAGAAATGAGTTTTTAACTATGTATAAATAAGTAAACAAAAATCTAAAGTTTCTAATGCAGAAATTCACCACCGCTAAAGTGTGTGTGTGTGTGTGTGTGCACACACGCACAGACATGTGTTTTTTGCTCCTAAGTCTCCAGGTCCTTCACCCTTCCATTTTCAGGACCTGCTATGGCGTCAAGACCCTGTCTATCATTAACGATGCTGCAGCTTCCAGATTCTATTTTCCCTGTAACTAAAGTGTCTCATGATCACATGACCCAGATGAGCCAATAAGATTCTTCATGCAAAAGCAAAACAAAGTGTTGCTTTAGCGTTCATTCATCATGGTGCCTGGCAGCAGCAGAGTCTGGGGAATGGCCAAGGGAACAAGAACTCACAGAGTCCAGTGGCTCCTGGGCTGAATTTGCAACAGTGCCTCCTGGCCACTTCCTTGTTCTTCACTCATGTTTCTAGTTTAAGTATTTAGGCTTGTGGTTGATTTCTTGAGCTTCACACTCTTCTAGAAAATTCTTCATAGTGTACACTAGATAGAGCTGGTATTGGTTGTTGACAGTGAAAATGATAGACAACAAAATGAGTATTTTGCAGGTTGTTTTATTTTGTTTTAAGCTCTACCTGATGGTGTACTTCGTACTGCCCGATGGATAGAATTTTCATAGGCATAAAAAGTTGTTGTCATAACTTCTGAAGGCCCAGCACTGGATTCTCCCCAAATTGAAGCTCAAGCATTTGGCATTTAGCTACCATGTATCATTATATTATAACACCATGTATCGTGCCCACTCATTGGTCATAGATGATCTCCCAACAGCCTCCTCAGCATCAACTGCGGGTTGCATTCGTAACTGATGATTCACCCTCCTGACGGAAACCTTAAGCTCCACCATTGAGTTTGATCTCATCATGGCTTACACGCTCGGCCTTGCACTACATCGCACAGCTGAACCAACTTCAGTTATGTGACCTATTTAATGGTGCAGTGCAAACAGGCTTTGGTTCTACTGTTGAATGTAAGTCAATTGTAGCTTGTACACGTGGGTGTCATGTGGCCTTAGCCAGACCCTGTCAGGGCTCAAAGAGGGTCAGGTTTGATTTACGAGTTCTTGATAGCACTTAGCTTTTTATTTGGACTTAGAGATAGCTATAAACACATCAATCAAGTGAGCTGTTTTAAAATCTTTCTTCTCAGCTGTCCCTGGTGCCAGATTGTCTAACAAATAGAGGCATAGACAGATGTAATTTGTGGCTGGTGGAGACAATTCTGTGTCATGCAGCAGGCCCAGCTGGTGGCACAGTCCAGAGCCCAGTCTATGCCTGACTCACAGGCAGTGAGTAGACTTCTAACTCATACCCAAATAGACGTTTAACTCGCCCATACGTCAAGTAATGAAGGTTTGCCGCAGAAGATTGACTTAAACATTTGTTTAAAACTTGACAGCTGAACTTGGCATTGTATTATAACATACTTTTGCATATCACACTGTTCTTACTGGATTAAAAACTGACGTCTATGGTAACTTGCAAAATAGAACTTGGGCAAAATAATAAGCAGGATATGTGATATCTCCTGTATGTACCAGACACACATAAACAGACATTCCAATCCCAGAAAATTCAATAGGATTACAGTGTTTTGCTCATGATAGCAGGGTCAGAGAATAACCAGGATTTGTATGCAAATAACATTCATGCATAAACATCAGGAGTGAGATAGTGCTGTTTTCTAACAGAATTTAAGGGTAAATATTTGTTACAGGGCTTGTCACTGGCTACTCACTACAGTGCACAAAAAGCTTATTTAAAGTAATTTTTTTTAAAAAAAAAAAAAAGGGTGAAAGACTAGACTGTTTAACAGGAAGAACAAAGGATAAAAAAAAGTATAGAGCGACTGGAAATCTCTTTCTCAGAGCTCAGAAAGCAACAAATACTAAATCTCAATATGGAAATGAGGTATCTTAGGGTTGTTCCATTTTGGAATATGAAGTGCAATTAACAGCTACTTCTGTGACAAGGAGCCTCGCCTGGCACTGACCAACTACTAGTGATTAAAGCGATGCCTTATTTCTACCGTTCTTTAGTTTCGTCTTGACAAGGAAGTTACATCAAAAACACTAATAGCCCCCAGTCTTCCTGGCAGGCCCTGCAGGGTGCCTGTCTGCTCAATGACATCCCGGCTTGATTGTCAGGGTCTAGTACAGCTTGAAGCCTTGGTCCTATCCAGATGTGTCAAAGTTTTATTAGGAACATCTGGGCCCCTAGGACACCCTACTGGGTTTCCAGGAAATCTGGGTAGGAATGGGTTAGTAACCTTCATACATTATAAAATCAGGACTGCTGATAAAAGAAGCAACGCTTTGAAAGGCTAGAGTCCTGCACCTGTCCTGGTCGCTATCAGCCAGCTGCACCCAAGAGAATTGTCGGGAGGCCTGTGGACCTAAGCAAGCCGCGCCCCATGGGAATTTGAGGCACAGCTGTGCACGTGCCTAAATTCCATTTCTCAGGTGGCATAAGTAAATGTCTCTGAAATTGCAGCATGGCCCGTGAGTACCACTCTCTGCGTCTCTCTGTAAGGGAGCAGGTGTCAGAACCTTCTTAGGAAGCCTGAAGGGAGGAGCAAGGTCTTTGTTGAGGTCAGGGTCCCGTTCTTCACTGGGATTCCAGCATTCCCGTAAGCATATGAATGTTGTACGAGGGCGGTAGAAAGTGGACAGGGCGGGGGGGGGGGGGGGGGGGGGGGGGGGGGGGGGAGGGGCTTGAGGAGTTTGCCAGGAAGGATGTGTTTTGCTCTGTGACTGCTTTGCCAACTTCATTTATCCCACAGAGACACTCCGATCCAGATGACACAGGCTAAATGGGACATAAATTGGCCTGATTCACCTTTACAAACTAAAATTAGAAAACTAAGTATTTTAATGATAATTGTTGTTATCAATGGCATGAGCGGGCCCTCATTCATAGGTGGAGATCGTAGAAATGTTTGTTTGCGACAGGGCCTCAATACACAGTCCTGGCTGACCTGAACTCCTCCTGTCGACCAGGCTGCCCTGGAACTCACAGAGATCTGCCTACCTCTGCCTCTTGAGTGCTGGGATTAAAGGTAAGCACCACCATGCCTGGCCAGTTTAGAGGTGTTAAGAGCTCTAGAAAGTCAATACTGTTAGATTAACCAGTCTCACATTAAGGACACTGTAAAAGATAGATATGCAGGAGATTTCCATCTTTATTTTTACTGTTATTAGTTAAATCTGAAATGTTGCCTTAGGTTCATATTGTGATGCTTGGTGCCCAAGTTACAGTGTTAATTTGAATCTATACCCCATTAAAACCATAATACATGGGGTCAGAGGCTTGTGGTTCCCTGAGAGACCTTTGGAAAAGGTAAGGGGCATAAAGAGAGCCCTCAAAGCTGATGAAAAGATGGAAATTTTCAATCACTCTCAAATGTACAAGTTACCAGGTCCTTTTTCATAATCAATTTGAAGTAATTCCTTAAGTTCTAAGAATATATTCTATAAATATTAAATATGTTCCTTACAACTAGGAAATTAGCAGAAGCATATTCAGGAAGTGCTACTTATGAACGAATATAAGATACTGGAAACAACCTATGTTTCCTGCTAACATGTCATTTCTTAGTTAAATTTTGATATTTTATACAGACCTAGTAAGTCACATGCTGAGGAAGATTAATTACACAGTGATCTGATGGTAATAGAGTGTTGTTTTTGAAAACCTAGTTAGTAAACTCCTGTGGGTTCCCTTCTCATCAAACACATTTACATGAAATTTGGCAATATTAACATGTGAAGATTGGTTTCTCATCAAATTATGCTTTATTTTCTCAAATTTTACAACCCACATTTGGAATGAAAATAGTAACTGTTAATCATTTTAAATTTATTATTTCTGAATTTTATGCAGCCAACTAGGGTTCCTTCAGGTTAGCGGCGCCATCTGCTGGTCAACTCATACAGGTAAGTAAATTCAGAGACAGAGGAAGCCAGTATTTACCAAAACCAAAGGAAAAGGATTGAGAAGAAAAATGGGGAAGAAGCAGGAATCCTGTGGAAGACTGACTTAGTTTAACCCTTGCACGAGGTACCACTAACCCTCCTCAGAACAGTTAAGCATGAGCTCCACCGTTTATCCTTTTGTTGGGCCTTGTTATTGGACCATCTTCAATTCACATTCACCCCTTTTTATGGACTCTGTCAAAGACAGCATGGGAGCTATAGACAAGAGTGCAGGTGAGAAAGCAAGCTGTAATGAACAGTAGGTCCAAGGCCCAGGGTAAAGAAAGAGAGCCAAATAAACAATGTTCGTGTGGGAAGGGGCGTGCCAGACTAGCTTAGATGTGAGGTCACAAATGTGGAGGATTCTTCAGCACATTTTAGCTAGACAAGAAGACACTGATGGATCTTTTCTGTAGGCTGAAACATCTGGCACAAACAAATGTGCCAGTAGCTTAGAGGAAATAATAAGAGGCATTATTACTGTTTACTTATTATAACACCTATATTTTTTGTTCACAGAGATACAGTGAATGATTTGTCCAATACTTTCTCAATTCCAGGTACTCTATGTTTACAATAATTCTCAAACCTGTCCATCTTGCTAATGAAAGCAGATCCACTAATGTATTCGCACTAATGCACAATGAACTCAATCAATAGTCAATAAGATCCTTGTGGTGATTTGAAAGAGGATACCCCCAACAGCTTCATATATTTGAATGTTTGGTTCCCATCTAGGGAAGAATGTTTGGGAAGAATTGGGAAGCATGGCCTTGTTGGAGGGGGTGTTGTCTTGGAGGAGGTGTCATTAGGGGTGGGTTTTGAGGTTTCAAAAGCCTACACCAGGCCTAGTCTTGCTCTTTCTGCCTCCTGCCTGCAGATCAGGATGTAAGCTCTCAGCTACTGCTCCAGCACCGTGCCTTCCTGCCTACCACTGTGCTCCCTGCCATGATAATCATGGACTCGGCCTTTGAGGAAGCAATATCCCAATTCAACGTCTCCTTTTATAGGTAGCCATGGCCGTGGGCTTCTCTTCACAGAAACAGAACAGCGGCTAAGCTTCATCTCAGCAACTCTGACATCCATGCTACAGCCTTACAAAGGCTCCAGGACACACTTGTTATCGTTGCTCTACATAACATATTTTTATTTCTATGGAAGATTTAGGCATACTTATGTATTTGCAGTCTCCTGTCCCCTGGCTTGCTTCCAAATGTTAGTAAGCAGTGGTTTTGTACCTCACCAGCGTGATCCCTTCTGTATGCAGACGTCCACGGATGCCTCCAGTCATCTGTTAAGGAAGACTGCTTTGTTAGAATTCTCAGCTGTATGTCCATTCACTTTAGTGAAAAGAGAGGCGTGAACCTGTAGTAGGAGTAGATCTCGGACTGAAGAAGTAGCCAGCTCAGTTGGTTGAGTGCTTGACTGGTGGGCACGCAGACTTGGATTCTATGCCCACCACAGCATCAGGCTAAGAATGATGATGACACAGATTCACAATCCCAGCACTCAGGACGAGGCGGGGGATCAGGAGTTTAAGGTCCTTGACAGTACAGTGAGTTTGAGGCCAATGATATGCCCAGCCTTCTCTCTCAAAGACAGACAGACAGGCACAGGCAGACAGACAGGCAGACAGACAGATAGGTAGACAGATAGGCAGATAGACAGACAAAGACAGGAACAGAGAATAGGCTTGTACAAACACACACACACACACACACACACACACACACACACACATACACTATTAATACTACACAAAGGCCTGGTCTGTGACTATGTCCTATTAGCAAAATTTACTATGATCATCTTGATTAGCTCTATGGAATTGTTCACCTTTAAAAATATACAATGATGGGGCTGGACAGATGACTCAGGGGTTAAGAGCAGTGGCTGCTCTCCCATAATACCCAGGTTCAACTCCTACTACCCAGTTCTGTAACACCAGTGCCAGGGAATCCATTGACCTCTTCTGAACTTCTCAACATCAGGTACTCACGTGGTACAGAGTCATACACACATGCACATAAAATAAGTGAATAATAAATAAAAAGTACACAATACTGTAAGCAGGTGAGGTCGAGCCTTGACATTCCCAATCCAGGGCCTGACTGACTTTTAAGCTAGGCCAGGAGGCATGAGGTGGCAGAATATGATCACCTCTGTGTGGAACTTCCTCAGGCATGCGGATCCATAACAGGGCAGTCTGGTTATCATAACGCAACTAAGCAGCACATGTAGATTGAGAGTCATCTGAAAATGCATGACGTGAAGAATCTGGTGGCTGTTTCTTGGCTAAGCGGGGTATAAGACTAGGCTTGATTGAACCTAAAAGTTCTACTTGGTAAGAGCAGGTTGGGCCATGGTAACTGAGTATAGCTAGAACATAAAACTTATCTTGGAGTACAAGAAGATCTTGGAGTCACAGTGTGACCTTAAACCTAGCCCACTCACCCTCTGTGAATGTTGATGTAATTGTAAACATGTCTAACTCCATTTTTTTTTAGCAAGTGTTGATCATAAGGAGATTTATGTCAAAACTGGTACTGCTTTCGGAGTCATTTCTGTTACATCTTGAACACTGTCCAAGGAAGAATATTTGTGAAATAAACAATTAGGCTTGCTTTATGGAAGTCAACATACACTCACAATGACATTTAAGTTCAGATCCAATAGTCTATATTTTTAATTATTGATGAAGTAAACTATGTTTTTCAGTAATCGTTGAAAACATGTTAAAATGTATCATGTACAAATAAGTTCTGGAGAGTTTGAAGAACCCAAGGAAGTTGTAGTAGTTAAAATTGAGGTCTCCCAATATATGTTCTAGAGATAAACATCAGAATGAGAACAAATGAGCTACATAAATCTCAAAACAACTTCCATATGTGAACTTCATATTTTCCATACACTTAGAAAAGTGAAGAAAAAGTACCTCTGAACTACCTCACAGTAATGAGGAAAATACTTCAGAAGAATGCTAAGTCTTGAATCTGAAAAGTCCCCCAGGTGATTGAACATTTGGTCCCCAGCTGGTGGCACTGCTTTGGGAAGTTGTGGATCTTTTGAGGCACAGGCCTTCCTGTGCCTCAATTCTAATCCACTTTCTGCTTTCTGCTTCTTAGCCTACCAGGATGTGAACGAGCTGAGCAAATATTTCCCACTGCCATCAGGTCCACCGCAGCGCCTTCTTCTCCACTGTCATGGACTAAACCTACCAGACCTAAGGAAATGGATCCTGCTCCTGGCAGCTCCTCCCAGTGGCAGATACAGGGAACAAAACCGTCTGGAGAAGTGTTGAGGCTAGGAAGCAGGCAGCAGGCTCTGTGGTGAACTGCAAACGACTCCCAACCAAAGAAACTGACCTCAGGTGTGAAACACTGAAAAGAAGTGTTGAAGTTAAGAAGGACTTAATAGTGGACACCAGATGAGATGAGTCAATTATGAGAGCTCATCTTTCAGAGAGATAAAGGATAAAGAGATAGAAAAGATACTCTAGTTGGAAATTCCCTGAGAATGAGAAAAAGAAACAAAGCCTAGGGGTTTAGGAACCAGGAGAAGAGGAAGTCAACAAACTCACATCCCTCTCCACCCTCTAAAGAAAAACAAAAGCCACCCAGGAGGAAGTTGTCTCCTAGACTTCCCTTCAAGGGATGTAGAGCAACTAATTTTATATTTTTACTGATGTGCTCATAAATGTGGGGGTTATTTAACACTACTGTATCTCTTTTTTGTATTTGCAGATTGTTTTCAATTAATAATAAGCCAGGAATGTGGTAAAGAACAATTACCTCAGGGATGATTTTTACTGTGGTAGTAGTTTGAATAGGTTTGGCCCCATAAATTCATGTGCCCATAGGGAGCAGCACTATTAGGAGGTGTGGCCTTGTTGGAGAAGGTGTGGCCTTGTTGGAGGAAGTGCGTCACGGTGAAGATGGGCTTTGAGGCCTCCTATACTCTAGCTATGCTGAGAATAATGGCTTCCTGCTGGGTGCCTTCTAATCAAGATGTAGGTAGACTCTCTGCTCCTCCAGGACCATGTCTACCTAGAAGCTACCATGTTTCCTGCTATGGTGATAATGGACTGAACCTCTGAACCTGTAAGCCAACCCCAATTAAATGTTGTCCTTATAAGAGTTGCCTTGGTCATGGTGTCTCTTCATAGCAATGAAACTACGACACTTAACTAAAGCTTTTCCCTGTCGCTTTGAGATAGTTCTACTTTATGAACACTAAGGCATAGTTCTAAATCTACAGTCCAATGAGCTTTGAACACATTCACAAATGTGTAAGCAACCAGCAGTCAAGAAACAGGACTCCTATCACCACTGGGAAGTCTCCTCCGACTCTCATGATTGATACTCTGTCCCCAGCCTAAACCCCAGGCACCGAGTCTTCTCTCTGTGGTGGTACCACAACCTTCGCTGCAGTGTGACAGAAGTGTGAGCGATGCCCGTGGAGACCACTGTGTCTAGGTTCTTTCTCTTAGTGAAGTTTGCTTCTGGCAATCACACATGTAACTGGGAGCAATCAGAGTTCACTATTTCACCTAAGTATTTTTGTAACAAGAGAAAGTCAAGTTAGCACAAATAAATATTGAATGAGAACTCTATTATGCAAGTTTAGTATCAGCATTAAAATTATCATTATCTAAGCAAGGGTTTATTAGATTTAAATATGCCTTTGCTGGTGATAAGTCTATAGAATATAGACTTGTAGTTATGAGACATTTTATATTTTTCCAAAATGTATAATGGAATAGGTAGGAAAGCATTTGTAGAGAAGAACAATGCTTAGATGTGTCTGTTTTATATACTTTATATATTCACAAATTCTTTAAAACTGTATGTCAAGGGGCTAGAGAGATGGCTACATGGTTAAGAGCACTGTCTGCTCGTCCAGAGGTCCTGAGTTCAATTCCCAGCAACCACATGGTGGCTCACAACCATCTGTAATGAGATCTGACGCCCTCTTCTGGTGAATCTGAAGGCAGCTACAGTGTATTCATGTACATAAAATAAATAAATACATTTTTTTATAAAAAAAAAAAAACTGCACATCAATTCCCACTATACCTGTTGAGAATGAGAGAGATAAATTTCTAATTTTTGTGAAGGACAAATGGGACATACTGAGTAAGAAAAGAAATTAAGCTATAAGACCCCGTAAGGTTGGGATGTAATGGCAGCCTAGGGAGGAATTGAGGAACTTCCCTGCTAAAGCACAGCAGTATTCCAGAAGGACTTCAGAAACAAGAGCAGACTTGATAGCTCAGCTACAAGGGCTCCGTTCAACATCACTGCCCACAGTCCGTGGGTGAGATCTGAATTACAGAAAAGCTGGGAGTAGATACAAGCCAATGTCTGGAAGGTTTGTTCACCTACCCAAATGAAGGACCAAAAGAACTCAGCCCATGACTCTCTTAGACCCAGGCCAGAAGGGCATACAGTTCTGACTCCAGCTTGCAGAAAATACTTAACACTGCTTACTGTTAGGTAAACATCTTCCTACGGTACAACACTGAGCATTTAGATGTGAAGATAATGAATACAGAACTAACCTTAGTATTCATACAATTGATAAGATTATGAATGAATGAAACGATGTATTATTAATGTGGCTTCTTATACCTAAAGAGAACAGGAGAAAACCAACATCATCACTCAGTTTGTATTCCAATGACCAAGAGCCATTTCCAAAGAAAGCCCAAATGTATGCATGCATGGCACATACACACCATTCATCAAGGGCTCCGCTGCTCACACACAGACACACACACACACACAAAACAGTGAATGAATTGACTGTTATCAAACAATTTTCATAATACTCATTTTTATTGTTACAATATTTTATAAATATTAAATAATATGACAAAAAACAAAACAAAAGATATTGCAGGTATTGAAGGAGGGTCTCTGAGAGGAGTTGGGATACAAAAGGAAAACAAGAATGTAATGTAATTCTATTTACTTAAAATATGTTTTTAAATGTTAACAAATTCAGGTAAATTGAAATCATGTATCCTTTCTCATCATAATGCAATAAAACTTAAATCAATAAAAATGAATAAAAACAGTGACTGAGCAGTTTGTGTCTTTTGTCATCTTCTATTATTTAAGAATTTTAGGCTTCTAAGATGGGAGGAGATGAATGCTCTTGAATTAGATAGATCATGTCTAAGAGGAAAAGCACGAAACTCTACCCAAGGGAAACCCAATGGTACAAAGCACAGCATTCATTCTCCCACAAACAAGAACTTGCTTTTTATTTTGTTTTATTTGCTTTATATACTTTTCCATGTTCTTTTGAAGTCTTTCAGCTTCTATTGTATTGACCACTGGAGGGCAGCAGAGACAAGATTTTAATAAACGAGTTCTCATCACCTAACTGGCAGACTGTTTTAGCACATAAGTGCACATTTAGCTCTTGTACTTACTCATTTGACAAATTCACTAAGTTATGACAACATATTACCTGGTGTCTTCTTGATTCCAGAACATCAAGGCATGTTTCCAAGGGTGTGCCTTCAAGTAAGAGAGACAGAGACGTAAATAGCCACTTCTGTTGGGAGACCTTAAGGTGTTCACAGGTCAAAGGGACTCTCCAATCAGCATTTGTGTCCTAGAGATTTTCCTAAGAAGACATTCAGGGCTGAAACAAGAGGATAGGAGGATGTGGAGATAAACCTCTGAGAAGAGACCAAACGCTGCACAGAACAGAAAGGATGAAAAACCCAGAATGTGAGCGTTAGAGGGGCTGGGCCACTGAAAAGAGCTGCAGGAACCATGCGAAGATGTTCGGACTTTACCACAAAACATCATTTTAACTTTACAAAGCCAACCATGGCCACTGTGTAAAAAAGATGAATCAGAATGGAAAATATTGGAAGACATAGACAGACCACATCCATAAAATGATGGTGAAATTAAAAAGTCTTGATTCAGTCTAGAAGCTGACTCAGAATCTATGATTTAGCAGGCATTGAATACATTTCAAAAAGTGGTTTGTTGTGTTCTTAAATAGCTAACACTTCCATTTGGACTTTTCTGGGGAGACTACTGGACTGTTGCTATTCAGTCGTCCACAATGTCAGCATCATTGTCTGGATGCCACTTATGGATACTTGCATATAAAACCCAATGATGTTGAGTATGACATGTTTAAATATGCACTCAAAAAGCAAGCCACTTCGTCTTTCACTGTGCTGAGAAAGACTGGAAATGTCTGGAGTTTTTCAATGGGAAAGCATTGACTTTATTGAAAACGTTTTAAATGTTTTACAAAATGTACCTTATTTTTAGGTGCATGGGTGTCTTACCTGAACTATGAGCATGCAGTGTCCTCAGAGGCCAGAAGACAGCATCAATTCCCCCAGACTAGAGTTACAGATGTTTGTAACCCACCTGATTGGTGCTGAGAATTGAATCTGAAGCCTCTAGAACAAAAGTTAGTGGCTTTTTCTTTTGAGAGGAAAGAGTTTGTTTCTTCTTATATCTTACAGTACATTATGAATGGTAGTCAGGACAGGAAATCAAACATAACTTGGAGGCAGACACTGAAGAAGAGGTCATGAAGGAATAGAATTACTATCTTGTGTAGACTGATTTCTTATTCCAGCTGTTCAGGGATGGCGCTTGCAATAGTAAACCATCAGCCAAGAAAATATTCAGTGATCTTTTGCCTACTAGACAATCTGATGGAGACATTTTTCTCAACTGAAGATTCCTTTTTCAGTTTAACTCCTGTTAGACTATATTCAATAAAAAAGAAAGAACAAAAGAAAG
>JADRCD010238347.1:0-29073 GCA_019843815.1 Montemys delectorum
GTGGTTGTGGTGTCTCTTCACAACAGTAGAAATCCCAACTAAGATAACATACTTAAGAAAACAAAAGAGAAAAATAGCAGACCGATGGCTCAGCAGGTAGAGGCACCTGCTGCCAAGGCTGATGATCTATCTGAGTTTGGTTCCTGGGACCCACGTGGTGGAAGAAGACAACTGAGCCCTGAGAGTTGTCCTCTGACCTTGATGCCTGGATGCATTACAGTGGCAGATGCATGTGTACACTCACACATAAATAAATCAATAAATAAATCAATTTAAAAATTAGAGGTAAGACATGTTATAAGAGCAAAAGACATTAGCAGATGGTTAGAAATTCATGAATGGGGCTGGTGAGACAGCTCAGGGGGTAAAGGCATTTGCTATATGATGATCTGAGTTCAAACCCTGGAGCTCATGTAGGCATGGAAGGAGAGAACCAACTTCACAAAGTTCTCCTCTGACACACATGGGTCAAAGAGCTCACATATGATTCATGTACAGATACACACTAAATAATAATAAATAAAATAAGACCCAGTAGCTTACACCTTTAACTCCAGCACTCAGGAAGCAGAAGCAGGAAAGCCTGTGAGTTCCAGGCCAGCCAGGGCAACATAGGAAGACCCTGTCTCAAAATCTGGAGAAGGAGGAGGAAGAGGAGGTGGAGGAACAAAATAGGAATTTAAAAAAGAAAGACACAAATGTGCTGTGGCTTTTTTTTTTTTCAATAAGGGAAATGCATCTTTTTGTGGTTTCTTGGTCAATTTTGTCCCTGCCTCTCTCGTTTCCTATATTATCCTGCCAAGCCATTTTAACGTATTCACTGTGGTCCCTGGAGCTCTGTCCCCACATGACCCTCAGGAGGAGCTGGGGCAATCCTAACTGTTATTTCTAGAACCTTCACTTTCACCAAAAAATGGTTGCTGACTCCCCTACCCTTTGCGGTCCTGAGTTGGTGGTTTGGTGCTACTGTGATTCTCTGCAGCCAGACTACACATCTCAGTTAGTATTAGCATTTCAGTTACTACCAGCACCACTCACTGCCTGTGCTGTGTGTGAGTGTGTGTGTGTGTGTGTGTGTGTGTGTGTGTGTGTGTTGGATGTAGTACCCTGTTTTATCCTTCCAGCAACTCCATGAAAGCTGGAGTTTTTGTGTGTTTTTTACAGATGAGGATGCTGAGACCCGGGAATAGTCTGTCACATGGTTTAGTGGTGGGCACAGTTCTGGTTCCCCTGGTTTCAGAACCTGTGTCCCGGGCTGTCTTGTTAATGGCTATTATTGCCTTACTGTGGACACCTGAGACAATGGTTCTCAGCTTATGGGGTGAGACCCCTATGGGATCGCCTAAAACATTGGAAATATCAGATATTTACATTACGAATTTGTAACAGTAGCAAAATTACAGTTGTGGAGTAGCAATGGAAATAGTTGTATGGTTGGGGGTTCATCACAACTCGAGGAACTGGGTCAAAGCATTAGGAAGGTGGAGAACCACTGAGCTAGGACTTTAGGGACATCACGCAGTATAGTGCTAAACAGAGAGTACCTTTAGCTCCTTTATGGAAAAGCAAAATGAAACTTGGATCGTTTTCCTGACTTGCGGCTAGCAGCAGACCAGGCTTCCCACCAGGTCTGCTTATTTAAGTCCTGTCTCAAACTCCTGTGTACTGTGGTCCAGTTCTTCCTTTTTGTGGTTAGGGCCATGCCCAACTTCCCTTTCAACTGTCTGACAGAAGACGGCAGACACTCTATAACAGATGTGCCTCAGAGACCTCTTGGCAACTTATGCTCATTGAGAAGGTAATTTCACTGGGCAATGAGCCACACCCTAGGCTGGGCTGGGTGTTCCTGCATGCTGCTTCTGGAGTCCAGCAGTCTCAAAATCTGCTCACAATGACTTGGGGCAATTGTTGTTTTGTATTAGCCTAGTGTTTCTTCATTTCAGAATTGAGTGATACTGGTTGAGGGAGCCCAGGCAGAGAGGATACCTCGACTATAGGCTTCACTTTAGTGGCTGTCTAGAAGAGTCCATTAGTCCCAGAGGTCTCCTGGAATCAGGAGAAAGCCATTCTTTAAGGGTGCTGATGAGCAGGCTACAGTTTGATCTCAGCTGGGAACCAGTATGATGACTTGAGGTTTTCAGAGTCCTAAGCAAGTCTACAGAAGCACAGTACTGATTTGAAAGTTACCGGCTGGGTGGTGGTGGCGCACGCCTTTAATCTCAGCACTTGGGAGTCAGAGGCAGATGGATTTCTGAGTTCGAGGCCAGCCTGGTCTACAGAGTGAGTTCCAGGACAGCCAGGGCTATACAGAGAAACCCTGTCTAGAAAAAAACCAACCAACCAACCAAACAAACAAACAAAAAGTTACCAATGAATTTAACTAAGTAGGAGAATAACAAATATAGAATCTGTAGATAACGAGGCTTGGCTGTGCAGTTGAGGGCTCTCATGCCCTGCACTGGAAAAGCCCCAATAACTATCTGATAAAGCAACCAGGGGCAGGTGACAACCCAGAAACAGAGGACACCGCTGGATTCCTTCACTGTTGTCTGGGTTGCAGCCAGATGACTTCCAGCTAGACATGAAGAGTTTTCTAATGTGGAAATCAGGGCATGTATGTGCTGAAGGAGAGTTCCTTTGCCCCTCTGACTCTTCCTGTCAGGAGGAAAGCCGACTACCTCAGATCGTTGACAACTGTTCTTCAACATTTTGCTCCTGGACTTACTCGGAGTGTTTAATACCAGCTTCATGCTGTACTGAGTGGCATTGTGGAGTAGCCAGAATGCTTCCTAAGTGGGAGAGGTCCTGGGGCATCCTTGGAGACTCACACAGGTCTTCAACCCACAGCCTCTGAGCCGCAGGGTCTCCTCCTCTGTCTCCTCCACCCCAGAGCTCAGTGAATCCTGGGCATTTTCTCTTACTTTGTTTTTCTCTACTCCTGTGCTTTCTACATTGGCATGCTGGCTCAGCACAGCCACTCCAAGACAAGATGCAGTACAAGTCTGCCCTTCCCAAAAGGTTACTTGTCTCAAGTTTTTCACAGCTTCAGTGACTGTTAGGCCATAGAGAATGGCAGGAGCAGTGTGCATGTGCGACTGTGTGCCGGAGTGGGGGGAGAGCTCCGGGTAGTGGCTCGCCTCAGGCTTTTCCTAATCCAGTTCCATTGCAGTCTACCTTTTACTGTTGTTATACATTAACCAGCTGATCCTTTTCTTTTTCCCTTTAGAAAACAATCATGTTTTTCTCCTATAAGAAAAGCACTCTGTATTTTGTTGTTGTTAATTTGTTTTTGTTTGTCTTTTTTTGGGGGGGAGGAATTTAGACAGCGTTTCTCTGTATAGCCCTGGCTGTCCTGGAACTCACTCTGTAGACCAGGCTGGCCTCGAACTCAGAAATCCTCCTGCCTCTGCCTCCCAAGTGCTGGGATTAAAGGTGTGCGTCACCACTGCCCGGTTTTGTTTGTCTTTAAGTGACACCATCCTCATATTTCCCAGGCTGACCTCAAACTTGACAATGTCAGCAGTCCTCCTGCCTCAGCTTCCTCAGTAGCTAGGAGTACAGGCAGGTACCCACAGGCCTGGCTCAAGTATTTTTTTATGTAATTATAATGGCTGAAGACATGGCTCATAGTTAAAGAGGACACACTACTGCAAAGGACCTGCATTCAGTTCTCAGCAGCCATACCAGGCAGCTTACAACAGCCTGTAAGTCCTTCTTCAGCTGCCTTCTTCTGGTTACTACAGTCATGGGATCACACACACACACACACACACACACACACACACAACCCTATCCTCCCCCCCTCCCTTTCTCTCTCATTTTTCTATCTGTGTTTCCTCTTGACGGAAAGTTTCTGCTATGGTAAGGATTCAGAGAGGAAGTCCATCTGCTAAAGACACACAATCAGACAAGATGCTATATCAGGAACAAGACTCCCGATAATAAGAGTGTACTTTAGCTGTTGTTTGTATTCCTGTAATAACTGCCTTGGGACTGGGGATAAGTTACTTCAGTCTGAATAGTGAAGATCCTGGAAGGGGCATAAGGTGGCAGGAAGCCCACAGGTCATACAGAGAGCAGCGGAATCTAGCCAAGGTGGCTGAACTCACGCTGGTGGGCAAGAGTCTCATTAGTCTCTTTTTCCACCCACTGCAGTACTTCCCTCATATTTCCCCACAGTGCTGAGGCCACAGTGGATCTTACACCACCAGGCTTCCTTCCAAAGTGCTTGGTGGGGTGAGGGGGTGACCGTTACCCGCTATGGATGCAAAGATCAAACAAGTGTTTGGATGAATATCTCAACTTAGTAACACATGGTTGTTGATTAGTGGCAGCTTAGGAAACTCACTTAAACATCACCCTTGGAGCCTAATTCAAGAAATTTCCAGTTATGGTAATAAGCAGTAGGTCTCCTGAATGAAGGTACTGAGGGGCTTCTGTCTGACTGGCAGCTTTCTTCAGGCCCAGGTGTCGGCAGCTAGGGAACTATTGAGGTGAAGGAGTGAAAGTTAGAAACAGCTGGATGTGGGCTTAAAACACTAACAGCAGAGGCACAGGCAGGTAGATTTCTGAGTTTGAGGCCAGCCTGATCTACAGAGTGAGTTCCAGGACAGCCAGGGCTACACAGAGAAACCCTGTCTCGAAAAAACAAACAAACAAACAAACAAACAAAAACATTAACAGCAGGCAGCAGATATGCCAGCAAAATGAAGCCCTCATCTCCTCCTTTTCCTGATAGGAAATGCTTCTTCATACTCTTAGGCCTGACAGAGGTTACTATGTCCAAGGAAATGCTCGGGAGAATGAATGTTTCCAAGAAGGGTTTTGCCCGGCAGTGGTGGCGCATGCCTTTAATCTCAGCACTTGGGAGGAAGAGGCAGGTGGATTTCTGAGTTTGAGGCCACCCTGGTCTACAGAGTGAGTTCCAGGACAGCCAAGGCTACATAGAGAAACCCTGTCTCGAAACAAAACAAAACAAAACACAACAACAACAAAAACACCAAAAAAACCAAACAAAACAAAAAAACCAAAAAAAAAAAAAAACCCTCAAAAAACAAGCAAACAAACAAACCCAAGAAGGGTTTTATATTTTAGAAAGTTCTGGAGTATTTCTCTTTCTTTTTTTTTTTTTTTTGGTTTTTCGAGACAGGGTTTCTCTGTGTAGCCCTGGCTGTCCTGGAACTCACTCTGTAGATCAGGCTGGCCTCGAACTCAGAAATCCGCCTGCCCCTGCCTCCCAAGTGCTGGGATTAAAGGAGTGCGCCACCACTGCCCGGCGGAATTGGAGTTTTATAGTTGTGAGCCACCACATGTAGGTGCTGGGAACCAAACACAAGTTCTCACCTACAGCAGGAAGTTTTCTTCACCACTGAGTCATCTCTCCAACCCACTGATCTCAACCAAGGAAGGACAAATGGCACTTTAACCAAGATGGTTTGAAAATTCAGGATCTTTGTTGTTGGTGATGGTGATGGGGCCGAATATCAAACAGCCAGGGCTCTTGGAGCATACTGGTCTATAGGAGCTCGTAGAACAGTCACTGCCACAGAACATGGCAGATGTGCAGATCTAGCTTTTAGGCTCAAAGCCATCAGTGATTTTAGTAAAAACAGTGTTTGTAGGTTTTGATCCTTTGCCCTTTGAGTACTATTAGACAAAGCTTCTAGGGGTTCCCTACTTTGGAAGGCAGGGCTGTCCTGAGTTAGACCCTTAGATGTGGGTATTCATTTGCTAGCAGCATCTGTATACTATCATGTGCGGAATATGTCTGGGGACCACACATGACCATGAAGAGACCCTGTTCTCAGCAGCAGGAGAGGTGAGAAAGATTGAAGGAAGAGTCAAGCAGAGAATGCAAGGGGGAGCCAATCAGCCAAACCCTGGAAGGGCACTGCGGCCAGATGTTCTGCTGCAGCCAGATGTCTCACTGCAGCATCAAGTTTAGGGAGGAGAGTGAAGGTGAGAAGTCAGGCCTGCTTGAGAAGGGCTGTGCTCAGCAAGGCGGCTTGGACTTATGCTGCAGTCAGTGGGGGCTCAGCGGGGGCATGGTGTATCTAAGTGCATTGATTGGGTTGCCCACCCTCTTGGCTTGGGACCTCACACATGTTAGGTGTGTGCTGAGCTACACCCAGCCCTCTGCAGCATGCTCTTCTAAGCTGAGGACATTCATGACAGCCATGGATGGGCCTTACCAAAGGACAGCAGATGGGGAGAGGAGACAGCTCTTGTTAGTAAATGGAGAAAAACATGGCCAATGAGTCCTGTGAGGAGCCCAACATCACTTCTTCATGAAAGGTTTCTCACCCCTGACCTGGCCCCCCTGCTTTCTTTGACCCCATCCACTCAGTGATGACAGAGTCCTGGTGACCACTGGACCTCAATGTCCACATTCTCCTCCAGACTCTAGACTTTACAACAGTGTAAGTTTTCTTCTCTTGTTCACAACACTCTTCTTAGTGGACCTGCAATAACTATTTCTCTCTCTCTTTGATGTGATCATTTTTCTCTCTCCCCCTTTTTATATTTATTTACTGATTGGTTAGCAGTGCCAGAGATCGCGCACGGGGCCCCTGACATGCTAAGTAGAACTCTACCACTAAGCTCTGCTCCTAGCCCCAGATTGGTTTGTGACTAAAATGTTTCTTGTTTCAAAAACAAGAGTCACATTGGAGGCATGATCAGAGAAGGGAGCCAGGGAAAGATAATTTTCCCTCTGGTGAATCCCTGTTAGTGAAGGCTAGCAAGTAGGCTTTCATCCAGGTCCTGTCATATGCTGAGTCTATTGCTGGGCTTTGGCATCCGAATTTATGCAGTGAGGTATACAGACAAAAATTCTTCTAATCTCAATGTTATGTTACAAAAAGTGGTCCTTGCCTCTCTCTTCTTTCCCTGGCTTCTGTGTTTCAGAAATCCATGGTCACTGGCAAATATCCAAAACAGAAAGAACAGTATCTCATGATTTTAGCCTTAGAAATGGAAGATGTCTCCACATAGTTAAGCAGAGAGTACATCTCTGGACACTGTGGAACTGGTTCTGGGGATGGATGGCCGTTTTTAGGATGAATTTGGGGTCTAATTACTTTTAGGAACAGCAGAAAGAGAGAAAGTAAGAGAGCAGCAGCCCTGCCTGCTCTCTCTTAGACTTGACCCTGTCCTCTCTTTTTCATACTTGCAGCCAGAGCCCAGGCCCCTGCCAGGATCCTTCCCCTGTGTCCATGTGCCCAGCTGTGCTTGGGTGGTGCTGAGTGGGAGGACTTCTCTGAGGCCAACTCCAGCCAGCTACAAAACCAGTAAGCTACTCACCGGAGGTCTCTTCCACACGAACTGGATGGGGAACTTCTGACTGTAAAAGAGAGAGGTCTCATCCGGTGGGAACTCGGGATCCAGATAGAGAACTTTCTTCTCTAGGCATTTCTTGTGGAGCTGCTCAAATGTCTTCTCTTTCACACCAATGATCGGAAAATTGCGGCTGATGATGGCTGAATAGATGCCGCTTGGGTGTCCACCTCCAGCCTCGGTGGTCTTGCCTTGAGCTGGGTGAGGAACTGGCCCTGGGGACCTGGGCTCAGCCCTTGTCCTTGGGGCCACAGTTGGGCTAATAACGGTTGGCATGGCAGGCAACTTTGTAAGGAAGACGTTTTAAAGAAAACGAGATTCGGCTACCTTCAAGGAAAGGAAGCGATTACAAAGCGGAAGTTGAAGTGATTCTGTCATCTGAGGGAAAAAAATGGCCACGGTCTCTTCAAAGTTTAAAATCTTATCAGAAAACTGGCTGGCTTCTGACCAGCTTAAACAGGTGAACCATGACTCTAGAGCAATAGGAAGAGGAAGAGGCAATAAAGGATTTAGACGCAGTTTCTACCTGGGGGCGCTCAGCAGCACGCTTGCCAGAGGGAGAAGAAGAGAATGAGGGTTGTGTTTCAGTGGCCTGAAGAAACTTAAGCCAGGAAAACTAAAAATAGATGTGAAGTGAGATCGTGAGCACGAAAGCAAGAGGCCAGTGCGTGGCTGGACTGAGTGGTGGGGAGGACCTAGCTAGAGATATTTCTGCATTGATATTAAGAACGAGGCTTGTCAAGAAGTGAGAGTATTTGAGACAGACGAACACCAGAAATCAGCAAAGTGTGTGAAGGACTAGGCAGCCATACAGGCTACTGAAGGAGCAGCCACTGGAGACATGGAAAACAGTATTTTAGAATCAGTATCTTTTCTAGAATGTTCTGGAGTTGGCTTTCAGTACACCTGGGTAAAAAATGCCACTCAGCAGAATTTCTAGTCAAGGAAATTCCTCTCTTCTTGCCCACTGGACACACTGGACACATCAAGTTAACTATGTAATGTGTATCCTAGTATATTATTGACTAAACCACTTAGCTACACCACATCGGCATCTAGACAGAACTGGAAACAGAGCCAGCTTAGTGTCAAGTCCTAAAATGTAGTGTTCAGGGAAGACTCAGCTTCGGGACTTTTAATGGGAATCAAAGTGGCCTGGGGGAGGGAGTTGGTTACCTGGCTTCTACCTGTTTTTGTTTGTTTGTTTGTTTTGTTTTTGTTTTTACTGTGGTAGTTGCTCTCTGGGTCATAATGAAACAGCTATATCTGATGTCTGGCAGAGTAGAGGCTTGACCCAGCTTGCAGCTGTGCCTGTTCCTAAGTGACCAGCCCTATAGATCTAAGTTTAGAAGACAGGAAAGGGTAGGAGGTGACAACTGAAATGGGGGCATAGGGCAGTAGAGATGGCACAGTGGTAAAGCGCTTGCCATGTAAGTGTGAGGATCTGAGCTCCCACTTAAAACTAGGTGCCATAGCACGCTTGCCACCCCAGGGCATCCACAGTGACATGGGAGGCACAGGCAGGAGAAGTCGTCTCACTGTGTCTCAAATAAGGTGGAAAGCAAGGACTAACACCTCAAGTTGTCCTCCTCTGTGTGGCATGGCACATGTGTTCATGTGCATGCCCACACTCACACATACACAAACATGTACACATACATATACACGTCACACACACACACGCTGAAAGGGAGCATGGGCTCATGATTCTTGGCAGTTTTTACTTGAAGGGACCCTATGTCTCAGCTATTGGAATCACCAGTTTATCTTCCTGTCCCTCCAAGAAAATGTTCAAAGTATCAATACTCTTGAAGAAGAACAGAGTTGAGTAGTCTCTGAAGACTGGCTGCCACTAATCAAAGTGAAGGTTGGCATCTTCTGGCTGTGGCTGTGTATCATTAGCCTCATTAACTTTCTTCCTCTGAACCAGTCTTCTCTCCTGTAGCATGGGTATGATAGTCATTTTGTTGTTGGGTTTGGTGTAAGGATTAAACAAGTTAACTCATGTGATGCATTTAAAATGCTGTTAGGGTGTCTTAAGCACTCAGCAAGTGGTTAGAAAGAAGACTGAATTTGATATTCCTTTGGGGTTAGGTTGGGTTGAATGACCATTCTAATAGTGTCAATCGGCTATCACTATAACAGTGAGTGAGATAAACAACTTATATAGACGAAAGGGCTATTTTGGCTCATAGTTTTAGAGAATTTAGCCCTTATAAATTAGCTCCATTGTTTTGGACCTGTAAAGAGGCAGAACATCATGGGAGAATCTTGTGGCAAAGCAAAACATCTACCACATGACCAGGAAGCAAACCAAGAGGAAAAGTTATGATAAAAGATCATAACCGAAAGCAGATTGTTGAAGAGTTTATTTTGCTCATGTTCCATAGGGAGAGTCCATGACAGCAAGGGAGGCATCGCAGCAGGTGCTGAAGCAGGAAGCGGAGAGAGATCACATCTCAATAGCACACAGGAAGCAGAGCAAGCAAACAGAAAATTGAATAAGGCTATAAGCCAAAGCCTAACCCTGACCCTGACCCTGTTCAACAACATGCTTCCTCTAGCAAAGATGTATCTCCTAAAAGTTTCAGAGCCTCCCCAAACAGAGCCACCAACTGGGGACCAACTGTCCAAACAGATGAGCCTATGGGGAACAGGCGTTTTCATCCACACTACCACAGTGGTATAACAGGTATGAGAGAAATGTAACATGATCTTAAGGAGCATATACTCTAGTAGGGAGATACACAGTCCTGCTTGAAATATTAAGGCACATCCATGAGAATGCAAATAGGGTACGATTATTTGTGGGGCAGCATTCAGACGAAGGCAAAATCACTGCTAGTAGGTACTGGGAGGTTGGGGGAGTCAGGTTAGAATTTTTCATGGAAAAGTAGGGCTTGGGTTGGGTCTGGAAGGATGGTAAGATCTGTATGGGTGGAGCCAGGGGGCAGTACTGTGGCTAAGAGAGAAGGCAGAACGAGGGCAATTGCAAGTAGGCAGTAAATGTAGTGAGAGGCTCCAAGGCTGAGAAAATAAGACCACCTCAACGACTGCTGCAGCAGACAGCAGGGAGCCTCTAGAGTCCCCAGAGCCAGGGACATCACAGTGTGGTATGATATTCTAGCCCATGCCAAGACATATTGGAACCTAATGCGAAAGGAAGAGTCCGTAATACTGAGGTGCCTTTATTTAAAACCTTTTGTTAAGCCTGTGTGGGGTTTTTGCATTCATTTTGATTTTTAAAGACAGTGTATTGGAATATTGCTTCTTTTGGTTATTGGTCATGCCTAAGACAAGTGACAGTCACTGTGCTATTCTAGTCCCGGCCCTGTGCTCTATTTTTAAAGTTCACCTGTGGGATGTGGGTATTTATTCCATTTTTATTAATTGTAGCTTATTATATTCACCTTATAAATATTTTTGGTTAGTAGATAGTTTTTAATAAAATATATTTAAAAGGAGTAAATCTGACTTTGAAAATTGATTTGGTACTTTTGAATCTAAGAAGCGTGAAAGAGGATCCGGAGTGTTCTGGAGTCACTCTCAGGGGAGAAGAACTTTCCACAGCCCTTGCCCATGGCGTATCTGCAGCAGAAGCTGCCATACCCACACTGCTATTGATAGAAGGTAACCCTAAGGGTGCCTGGCACTGCTATCTACTTGGAGATTGGGTTGGGCAACTCTGCTGCTGCAACAGTCAGAGCGACGGCGCTATACAGCCTGAGGCAAGCCCCACAAATGGGCCTTTCAGGAGCCCTGCTCCAAGTCAGGCCACTCCCTCAGCTCTTTCAGTGTCTCAGTGAATTGTGGGTCTGTGGGAAGGGCAGTGTTTGTAAAGAGTATCAATAATACATCTTTAAATGTAAAATCTGAAATCTTTTTTTTTTTTGAAACAGGTCTTGCAATATAGCTTAAGCTGGTCTTGAACTTACTTCTGCTTCAGCTGAGTGCTAGGATTACACTGCACCTCACTAAAATCTTAAAACCTGGAATTGACAGGTCATCAGTACACTAGAGATAAGTGAAATGTCATTTTCCCCAGGGAGACAAATTTGATGGCAGCGCAGATCTCGCAGAAGGCCAAGAAGGTAGAGCGATCAGGTGGCTCCCCATCCTCCACCAGGGCGCCTGCCCATCAGCTGACTCGGACCTCCCAGTCATCACCAATGCTCAGAGAAAGCTCCTCCAGACGCAGGGTCGATGTTTTGGCACAATATGTAAAAGCTGCAGGCTGAACTTTACCATCTAAACAGCAAGAAGTTAAAAAGACAGTTTGTGAGAAACCAGGAGAAAAAAATATTTTTTTTTCCTTCTTCAAATCTGATACATTATTTGATGTTCTCAAACAGTGTTATACTTCACTTAGGAGAAACCCTGGAAGCACGTTTATTCATGAACTTTGTTGAATGCTTTAAAACATGAAAAATCTCATTGTTTTGAATATAATCCTGGTTGGAAAGACACTATCAGGAGCAAAGTGATTTATCTAAGAAATGCAGTAGGTGAAATTCTTCAAAGTAGGATTTTATTCTGCTCCCAGGGCTGAAGATGGCTGTAACCTATTACACATTAAGAAACACCTAGAGGGCTGGAGAGATGGCTCAGTGGTCCTGAGTTCAATTCCCAGCAACCACATAGTGGCTCCCAACCAATGGGATCCAATACGCTCTAGTATGTCTGAAGACAGCTACAGTGTGCTCATATAAATAAAATAAATAAGTCTTTTTAAAAGGAAACCCCAAAAATACTTTTATAGGGTTCCAATAGTTTCTCTTTAGTATGTATTAGCTGTGGGAGAAAGAACAACTCCGGATGAGAAGCAGATTAGCCTGCTAAATCTAGAGCCATGATTCTCAACCTTCCTAATGCTGTAACCTTTTAGTACAGTTCCTCATGTTGCAGTGACCCCCAACTATAAGATTATTTTGTTACTACTTCATAACTGTAATTTTGCTACTGTTATGAATCCTGATGGAAACATCTGATATGCAGCTCCTGTGAAAGGGTTATTTGTGCCCCACCAATTGAGAACTGCTGCTCTAGAGACTAGAACACCCACAAGGGCAGAGATAGCCTGAGCTTCATACAGTGCGACGGTTTGGGAACAAACCATCTCTCCACTGCAAATACTTCTGTGTTTCCAGCACAGATGCTGCAGTGAGAAGGAGCTGTGTGCTTACCAGACGAGTGGGTAGTCACAGAAGAAGGCTTCTTCCTAAGTCCCAAGACCAAGATCTGCTCCACGATGCACTTGCTGGGGTAACGACCCTTCTCATTGGCACACCTGGAAGGATGCAGACGGTATTAGGAAAAGGAGAGGATGGGGCTTTAACTGGTGGTCTCCAGGTCAGTTCTCTACCCTGAGAGGTCTTGTTTCTATGGAGCCATGGTCCACGTAGGAGCCATACTCAGTAGGACAAAGAGGATGAAAACAAATGATTCCCTGTGCCAAGCACTAGGTCATCAGGGCAACATCAAATCTCTCTAAACTGTATGAAGAGCACAAGAGATACTGTGTGGTTTGGATATTATAATCAAGCTGAAAGGCACCAGACATTTAATTAATTGGTACATGGAGGAATGATGGTATTAAGGAGTACTTAGACTGAATAGTTTTATTTTGGGGGCAAAAAAGATAAAGGCAAAAAATGGAGCTTTAATGGTCAGTGATTGAAAAATACAGGGCTGGAGAGGTGGCTCAGTGGTTAAGAGCACCGACTGCTCTTCAGAAGGTCCTGAGTTCAAATGCCAGCAACCACATGGTGGCTCACAACCATCCATCATGAGATCTGATGCCCTCTTCTGGTGTGTCTGAAGAAGCTACAGTGTACTTAGATGTAATAATAAATAAAATCTTTAAAAAAAAAAGAAATATACAAATGGCCTTAAGTATTCATTAATTTAAATAATATCTTTAAATAATTTTTATTACTTTTATTGTAGGAATATAAAATTGGCTGTGTGTACATTAGTGCACCACATGCCCTTGGAGGGCAGAAGAGGAGGGTCAGATCCTGCAGCTGAGTTACAGACCATATGGGTACTGGGAACTGAAGCTGGGTCCTTTTCATGAGCAACCAGGGCTCTTTAACCCAAAGGCCATTTCTCAAGCCCCTAAATTGAAAACTTGAGCTCTCTGTTTACTTGAAGATGCCAGGAGGTGAATGTAGCCTAAGAAGAGTCACAGCTCCTAGCTGCCCTCACCTGTTGCTCAGAACATTGGAGCAGAACAAGAACTTGCGGTGTAGGAACTGGTCCTGGTGGAGGTACTGGAACGAATGGCCATCATCGAGATACAGCTCTCCCACAGCAGAACCCTGAGGGGTGAGTTACAGAGGGTCGGCCAGTGGCAATAGTTTTATAGGAAAGCATGTCCTCTTCTCAAGGAAAGAGCCACAGCTAAAAATCTGTAGAAACCTGAAAAGCTGAGCATTTGAACTGCACAAAGTTACACCCAAGTTCCTGACAAATTCAATGTCCAGTCACTCTGGGGTAGACCATAAAATAATATGAGCAGGGTGGGGACATGAGAGGGCTGCCCAGAGTTAGACTTTGTTGAAGGACATTGAAATATGAAGTACAGTTGGTAACAACTTCTGGGATAATACTATCCCAGAACGCATCAAGAACGTTCACAGAACAGAACTAAAGTTGAAAAATATCACAATATAATTAGATGAAGGTAACTGTCTCTAGATGCCCTTTGCACTCAAAGCAGGAGGACCCTTCTACAGCCAAACACTCCAGCCCTCCACACAGCAGGTTAGTTACTAACACCGTTGGCTGTAGGCTGGGTCTCTAGCTTACTGCATTCATTCTTGGGACCCCACATGGGTCCTAGACCATAGTTGGCCTGAAGAAGACAAGCTTCAATAAAACACATGGACAAGAAAGCTATAATTTACTTATTTTACAATATTAATATAAATAAGTATAACTATAACAAGATATGTTTTTGGCTCTGTAGGCATTGAGGTAAATGAGAGGTGTGCAACCACAAGCTTCACTTGGCTCAAAAGTCTCTCTCAACACTCAACCCATACTCAAGGAGACTTTAGTTATTTGAGCTGCCCATGAGAATAGAAGCCACTGAATGGGTTCGGGTATACTCCAAGTAGTTAAGACACATTTTCATTAGCCCTCTTTTGTAGGAGGCTGAGTTTCAAGACTAGTCTATGGGGGCAGGCTGCATAATAGACGTTTTCCAGTAGCAATCCATGCCAACCTGAGAGGTGAGCACTGCATTCCCCCAGAAGCACATTTGCATCATTCCTGGATCTCAGAGTTCCTAAGAACAATGCCAGGAAGGTCAGAATTCACAATAATTCACAAATGACAGCCCCTGATTTTGAAATAAATATCAGGAACATTGTTTCGTATAAGATGTACTACTTTTTCTTACCCTCAAAAGGCTACCATTGTAAAGAGATGGAATAGGAAAAAGGTGACTGGCTTTTCAAATACCTGAGTGCTTAGAGCAACCCGCAGCCCATATGGGGAGCCAGCCATCCAGCCGGTGGACTTCCCCACAGTGGTCTTTATTGGTACCACACTTCCGCCTCGTTGAAACACTGGGATCTGTAACACAGCAACACTCTCAGGAATGACATACCCACACAGAGAACTTTCCAAGTAGAATTTTTAAGTATTTCACTATATGAGATCCATACCCTTACAGATATAGACTCAAGCAAAGAATATCTGTGGGCAGAGAAATGGCAAGCATGGGGACTGTGAGATTAAAATAAAATGGATCAACTGAAAAATGGTCCATTAAAAATTATTTATTTGGACATTCTAGCTGGGAAATTCCAGAGAATGGTTCTGACCAAAGTCTTATCTCTTGGTTAATATTAAACATTTAATAAAGCTCTCCTTAAGTTTGCCCTCCAATAATTGTTTACTTATTTGTTATTTATACTTACTTTGTGTTTTTATAATTGTTTTGTATGTATGTGTGTGTATGTGGCACATGCATGTCATAGCATGCATATGATAGTCAGAAGACAACTTTGTGAAGTCAGTTCTCTCATTCTACTTTACGTGGGTTCTGAGAATTGAACTGAACTTGGCAAGCTTTCATGATAAGCACTGAGCTAACTTGCAGGCCCAACTCATCCATATTTTAAAATATTGGGGCAATTGCCTACATTCCCCAATTTATTATCTCTACCTGTCTGTCTTGGGTTCTGTTGCTGTAATAAAACACTGACTAGAAGCAATTTGGGGGAGAAAGGGTTTATATCATCTTACATCTTACAGTTCCTCATCGAGTTAACACAGGAACTTAGAGACAGGAACTGAAGCAGAGACCATTGAGAAACCCTGCTAACTGGCTCACTTCCAGGCTCATGCTCATCTTACAGTCCTTACGCCTCCCAGCACTGCCTGCTCCGGGTGATACTGCCCACAGTGAGTTGGGCCCTTCTGCATCAATCGACAGCCAAGGAAATACCACACAGACATGCATACAGGCAGGCCTGTCTGATGGAGGGGTACCTCCTCAGCTGACTCTATTTCACCCCAAGTTGACAAACGAACCTGCACATGGTCCTTGCCACTTTTTCAATGAAACAATGAATTTTGTTCTACTCATCTTATTAGAGGCCTAGTTTTACCCCTAAAGACTTATTTTTCAACTTAACCAGAAAGGACATTCCATTTTAGACCTTTAACATCCTTGTCAATAAAATAGCAAGCATATTACTCTAGAGACTTGCTAAAGAGTGGATTTTTCTGTTTATGTAAGTAGGTGCAATGGGACTTGTGTAACAAAGTATTTCTCTGCCTGTGAGGATGAGTTCTGTTGGTTTTTCCCAGCGTTTGCACACTTTTACTTCTCTGCTTGTGCGAGTCAGCAGGAAAGCGGACTCAATTCTGTGGCTCAGAAAGCATCAAGAGAACTTCAAGGAGGCTGTGGCATGGTTCATATCTATCAGTTTTTTGGAATGGCTCTTGCTCTGCAGGAGAGCCTGGTAGGTAGGTAGGTTTCTTACCTCTGGTAAGGAGCTACCCAGCTCATGTAAGTGTGTGTGCTTTTCTCTGAGTAAAGTGTTAGTAAGGAGAGGAGGGCAAGAACAGGTGTGATTTTGGGGGAGACGTGGAATGTTCAAGATATGTTTCCCCCCACCCCATTCACAGGCAGCAAAAAAGAAAGCTAGCTCTCTGTTTTCCCTCCCTTTCTCCCTCCTTCCCTCCCTCCCTCCCTCCCTTCCTCCCTCCCTCCCACCTTTCCTCCCTCCCTCCCTTCCTTTTTCCCATCCTTCCTATCTTAGAACAAGGTGATAAGTTACAGAGGAATGGGCTGCAGACTCAGAGTTCAGAAAATTTGCAGGAGTTGGGAGGGACTTGTCATAGTTCTGTCACAACCTAGTGGGGATTCAGAACAACAAAAAAATAACTTCTCTGTCAGTTTCTTTGTGTGCAAATGGATAAGAACGGCCCCCATAGACTCATATTTGAATGTTTGGTCACTAGGGAGTAGAGCTATTTGAAAGGATTAGAAGGACTGGGGTGTGGCCTTGTTGAAGGAAATATGTCAGTGGAAATATGTGGGCTGTGAGGTTTCAAAAGCCCCAACCAGGCCCAGTATCTCTCTTTGCTTGCAGACTAGGATGTAGCTCTCAGCTCCTTTTCCAGCACCACACCTGCATGTTGCCATGCTCTCTGCCTTGATGACAATGGACTAAGCCTCTGATACTGTAAGCCAGCCCCCAATCAAATACTTTCTTTTGTAAGAGTTGCCTTGCTCACGACAACAGAGCAGTGACTAAGACAAAGGGATTAGGGTGGAAGATTACTAAGGTCTCTTTTGGATCTGAAAGTTCATGTGGAACCAGATTCTTTATAATGAAACCACTGGTGATAATTCATAAAAAAACCAACACCACTGTTCTATTTATCTTCATTGTACAGGGCCTATGGTCATGCTTGTGGTTCAGCCAGGATGGACACCTTGATTCCAATTTTGTAACTGACGAATTCTCTTGCCCAGAGGCTCAGAGATGCACCTTTGAATTTTTTTGACGATTCATTCAGCATTGTGGTGCCCACTCTTTCTCTTCTCAGTGTTACTGTCTTTAGATACAAGTATATACATACAGGAAAGAGATGTTTATCCTCAATATCTCATGCCAAGAGTCAGAGTGTATGTATTTTTTTTAAAAAAGATTTGTTTATTTATTTTATGTAAGTACATTGTAGCTATCTTCAGATGCCCCAGAAGAGGGCATCAGATCTCATTACAGATGGTTGTGAGCCACCATGTGGTTGCTGGGATTTGAACTCATGACCTTTGGAAGAGCAGTCACAGCTCTTAACCGCTGAGCCATGTCTCCAGCCCCCGAGTGTACGTATTTTTAAACTCTTCATATACCTTAATTGCTTTATTGATATACTCATATTCTTCAAAATTTACACTTAGAGTATGTAATCAAGCCACTTCAGTATATTAAGGCATGTAAGTAACTATTGCCACAATCAATTTTAAAACCCTCTTGACACCTCTAAAGGAAACCTGTATCCTTTAGCAGTCTCCCTCCACGGCTTCCCATACCCTCTCCCAAGCACAGCCCAAGGCAAGTACTATTGTAATTTATTTTCTCCATATGTACAGTTTGAGTTATGATGTCAAGCACACTCTTGGTTCACTTTTTACAGAAATACATTATAGACAGAATGTTTGTGTCTCCCCATGCATATGCTGACGCCCCAACCACTGAAGGAACGATCATCTGGAGACAGGCTCATAAAGATTACTCCTGATAGGACAGGAATAGTATCTGTACAAGAACACTTTCTTATTTTAAATTTATCTTATTTTATGTATGTGCTTTGCCTATATGTATGTATGTGCACCAAACGTGTGCCTGGTGCCTGTGGGGATCAGATAGAAGACATTGGATCACTTGCAGATGTTTGTAGCTACCATATGGGAGCTAGGAACCACACCTATGTTCTCTATAAGAACAACAGTGCTCTTAACCATGGAGCCAACTCTTCAGCCCCGTTTACAAGGATGCTGTTCCCTACTCTCTCCATCCCATTAGCCCCTACATGCCTAGAAGAAATATTTCAGAAGGACACGAGTCAGCCGGCACTTTGATATAGGTCTTTTTTTTTTTTTCCCCCGAGACAGTGTTTCTCTGTATAGCCTGGCTGTCCTGGAACTCACTCTGTAGACCAGGCTGGTCTCGACTCAGAAATCCGCCTGCCTCTGCCTCCCAAGTGCTGGGGCCCAGCTGAGATAGGTCTTATACCTTCAGAAGTATGGAAAGATAAATTTCTGCTGTCTAAGCCTCCCAGGCTGTATTCTGAACAGACTAACACAGCTAAGTAAGGGGAAATAATACTCTGAAAATAACTTACAGTATCCAAGGTTACTGGAATCTTCATGGTACATCCTCCTTCCCAATATGCAAATGTCTTAGAGTCGTACCAGATCTAAAAAGAAACCGACTGTACTGAAAAGAGAGTGGGCAATCTCTCATCTGGGAAGCCTTTACCCACCCACTATCTCCTTTTGCCCTTTAATAAGCTGCAATCCCAGGAAGGATGGAATAAAAAGAAGTTTAAGTAGATATAATTAAAATTTGTGGGAAAACTTAGGAAAAACACACCCCATGCTGTGTGTGTGTGTGTGTGTGTGTGTGTGTGTGTGTGTGTGAGTGTGTATGTTTTACTGGGAATTGAACCTAGGCAGTCATGCATCCTAAGGAAGTGCTTATCTCCTGTTCTATTTCATTTAGCATGGAGTCTTACCAAGTTACCCAGGCCATTCTTGAACTCACTATGTAGTCCCCATAAACCTTGAACTTGAAATCTTCCTGCTCGAATTATGGGCCTGTACCATCAGGTCCCACATATTCTTCCTTAAGAAAACCCCAAAGCATGCATAAAGCCTGGTGTTGGATCCTCAGTATATAATAAACTGGGCATGGTAGTATATGCTTGTAATCCTAGGTGGAAGGATCAGAAGTTCAAGTTCATCCTAAGCTTCAAGGCTAGCCCAAGACACATGAGAGCCTATCTCAAAAAGAAGAGAAGGAAGAGGAGGAAGAGGAGGAGGAGGAGGAAAGGAAGGAGGAAGAGGAAGAGGAAGGAAGAGGAAGAAGAGGAGGAGGTTACTAAAGGGGTAACTAAATGATGAACTAAAGACCATTCCTTGTATATTGATACATTCAAAAGTTAATTGCTGAACAATCTACTTCTGTGCTAGATGCTAGATATGCACAGCAGTTAAGAGCTATCTGGGAGTAGAAGGTGAGAACATGCTTTCATGGTTCTTACAGTCTTGCAAAGACTTCGTGTTTGAGCTGATGAGAGCCTCGGCAAGCAACGGTAACAACTAGATACTTGAATTTGCTCCCCAGAACCTTCATAAAGGTGGAATGAGAAAACTGACTCTACAAAATCGTTCTCTGGCCTCTACATGCATGCTGTGGTACATGAGGCTCTCCCATCATGCACACGCTATAAATAAACCAACTTAACACTTGAAACCATGAGTAAGGTAAAAAAGTAAAAACACAACAAAACACAGGACAGCACATAGCAAGCAAATTGATCACTACAGACAGAATAAAGAGCATCAGAGAAGAAACAGGCTGGGAGGAAATCCACAGAAGCATGATTACTCATTCCTACAGCACTGTGTTTTGGGGGTGATTATGAGAATTGGAGACAGGGTCCAAACTCTTATCTGGGAGCTCTAACAAAGGTTAGTTGGTGAGTTATTAAAAGGCATCCCATAAAGTAAGTAGGTGGGATAAATCCTCTACCTCCAAGTACCCCATCTCCATGAAGACTCACACACATCAGAATGTGAAAGTAAAACACATCTCCCAGGCTCTTCCCCACCCACTCCTCTTCTCCACCTTCCCTACATTAAGTTTGTCAACCTCTGAGAACAGTGTCATGACTGTGGAAAACTGTCTGAGGCAAGTTCACAACTGCATGCTGAAGCGATTTCTTTCCCAAGAGGGAGGCAAGCAGGAGAGCTGGGAGACACCAGACATGTGTCTGTTACTGCTCTTACCTCATCTGACCCTGGCAGGAATACATCAATCATGGTGGTCTGTGGTTCTGTAACTGGATGAACCAATAAAGCACTTCCTAAAAAATGAAGGGGAGGTAAAGCTGAGGTAAAGTAGGAAGTCTGGAAGGCTTTCCCTTTGTTGAATACTATTGTGACCCTAAGATCACCAGACTGTGATCTTCTGTAAGGCAGAGACAATGGTGAGTTGAACAAATAATTCACCAGACAGAATCACTGGAAGATCAAGGGCACGGGCTCAACAAGGTAATGATCAAACCCACTTGTGGCTGTTAGGATTGTAGGGTAGGGACTCTGTCTATCACAGTCTCATATGTTTATTTGCTTTGTTTTTTGTTTTTTTCAGACAGGATCTTGCTATGTAGCTAAGAGAGACCTGGAACTTGCTCTGCATCCAGGGTGGCTTTGGGATAAGCCTTCTGCCTCAGCCTTTTGAATGCTAGGACCTAGCTACAGGCTTGGGCCACTATATTCAGTTCCATAGTTTCATTTTCTGTGTAAGTACTGGGATGCCCACCATCAGGAAGCATCGCACCCTCCCGCATGCTTCATCATTTGCTAGGAATGTCTCTGGTTTGGGCGAGCTGCGAAGTGATAGAGAAGTCTGGTCTGTGCAGCTCCTCAGGCCCTTCCCATTGCAGTCTGGACCTCTCTTAAGGAGATCCTGGAATATTGCTTTTGCTTTCATATTGGCATTATACATGTATAAAGTGCATTTACTTATGAGTTCATTTTAAAGGTTTTCCAGGGTCTCACTATGTAACAGGCACCTTGAACTCATAAGTGTTGAATTATAGGCATGGATTGCTATGTCTATCTCAGATTGTTTCTTCTAGTCAATAAAGATTGAGTTCCAAGTACCATGCTAGGTTCCAGGGACATTTACATGAGTGAGTAAAACAAACTCAGCTCCTGTCTTCATGGAGTTTGTGGTAAGTGAAGAAGACAGATATTAAAAAGTAATTACAAGTGAGTTAGGGCTAAAGTGAATACTGAGAGAGGTAAAAGTAGAAAGCACAGTGAAAACTACCTAAGAGGCGGGACAGGCTTTGAATGGAAGAACTGACTTTGAGTGGGGAGGATAGAACTAAGGTATATGAAGCAAGGATTAATTGATGAAAGACACGTCTCCAAGGCAGCGATGATTAAACTGAAGTTACATGTGCCAGGGATTGAACACAGAGCCTTGTGCATGTTATACAAGAGCACACCCTCCACTATATTTCCAAGGTTCTTGTTCCTGATATTCTTATTTTCACCATTATCATTATTTACATTTGGTGGTTTCTACTATTTAGAATAGAATTGATTCTTTGGGTCCCAATATCTAGTTTTGTTTCTTGGGCTTGATTTCTTTTTTTTTTTTTTTTTTTTTTTTTGTCTTTTCTAGACGGGGTTTCTCTGTGTAGCCCTGGCTATCCTGGAACTCACTCTGTAGACCAGGCTGGCCTCAAACTCAGAAATCTGCCTGCCTCTGCCTCCCAAATGCTGGGATTAAAGATTTGCGCCACCACTGACCAACTTGGGCTTGATTTCTAATACAATAAACTTCCATGTTTTAGATTTCATGGTTGATCCTCATTAAAGAAGCCCAGCTAGGCATTGTAGTATATGCCTGGAGTTTCAGAACTCTGGACCTTGGTGAGCAGGATTACAAATCCAAGGATAACCTGGGCTACAAAGCCTTGTCTCAGGTGAAAAAACAAAACAAAACAATACAAAACAAGGTCTACCATTGCAATTCTGAGTTTTACTATAACCATCTGGTCTACTTTCTTATACTTACCTTCCCTGTAGCAGTCTCGCCAGGCTTTAGGGGAGTGAGTCCCAAACAAAACTCTCAGATCATATTCATCAATACGATGGATTTATTTGGTATTAATATGAACAATATGTTGAGGGCTACATTACAACCGAATAGAGCTACAGTCTCACTATTACATTACAACTTTGGTGAAGGATGGCAGGGGTGGAGCTTAATTGTTGTAGTGAATGTCTAGCATGCATGCTGCTCTGGGTTCAATCCCCAGCATCAGATGTAGTGAGGCATATTTGTGATCCCAGTACCTGGGATGAGAAATCAACCTCGTCCTTAGATACAGAGTAAGTTCCAGGCTAGCCTGGGCTAAATGAGACCCTGACTCAAAATAAAAATTGGTGATAGAATCTCTTTTATTTTTATTAGTTGTCTTTCTTGGGCCTAGGGGATTCTCACTAGAAAATATAATAAAAACATAGTTACAGAATTTATCACAACTATAATTGACCTATAAATACTTACCTAGCATGTATTCATCATCCACAGCAAAAGTCTCTAAGTCATCAGGAAATTCGACCCACAGAGGCCTGGGAAAAGGAAACAGAATTTGTATTTAAAATATTGTTTTATTATTCTTAGTGTTAAATGTTTTATCAGATTTTTATGTTTTTAGTGTTATACCTCTCCAAAAGGAATTGGAAAATACCAAAGAGTCAAGATTCTTTCTCATATGACCAGAGAGTTTATGAGCAGTTGCTATGGTTACTTTACATTTACCACTCTTGCAGGCAAAAACTAAGGCAAGTCTAAATGTATAATGTTTCTGGTGTAAAGTAAATGTCTGCAAAAAAAATCACACTTTATTATAATGATAATTCTGTGCCATTTCTTGTAGCCAGTGACTTTCTTTTTTATTTTTTTAAAGATTTATTTATTTATGTATATGAGTGTTCTATTTGCATGTATGCCTACATGACAGAAGAGGGCATCAGATCTTATTATAGATGGCTGTGAGTCACCATGTGGTTGCTGGGAATTGAACTCAGGACCTCTGGAAGAGCAGTCAGTGCTCTTAACCACTGAGCCATCTCTCCAGCCCAGCTAGTGACTTTCATGTATAATTTAATTATTATTAATTTAGATGAGAGGAACTGATTTTCCTTGCTTTCAAGTAGGTAACACTCTGGGGGAGGGTGAGAAGTTGCCAAGATTTTAAATAGCTATTTAAGTTTAAACAGTTATTGTTTCATACGACTCACTTAGGTTCAGAGAAACAACAAAACCTTCACTATCTGTGACTAGATAGTGACTTAGTGTGTCTATCCATCCTTTAATTTTATGAGAATAGTTTTACTTAAGTATGAGTGTACCTTTTGAGTGCAAGTGCTTGCAGAGGCCAAAGAGGGCACTGGAGCCCTTGGAGCTGGAGTTCTAGCTGATTGTGAGTTGCCAGACATGGATGCTTGGAAAGTTAAGTCCTTTCCAAGAACAGCAAGCATTTTTAACTGCTGAGCCATCTCTCCAGCACCAAGAAATTTTTTTTTTTTATTTGAAATTTTTTTAGAGTTTTAAAATCATTTTATGTGTATGAGTGTTTTGCATGTATGTATGTATGTATGTATGTATGTATGTATGTGCACCACATGCATGCCTGGTACTTGTGGATGTCAGAAGAGGGCATTGGATTCCCCCAGGACTGGAGTCAAAAGTAGTTGTGAGGTACTACGTGGGTGCTGGAAATTGAACGCAGGTCCTCTGCAAGAGCAACAAGTGCTTACCAGTTGAGCCAACTCTCCAGCCCAATATTTTTTAATAAATGAAATTTGTTATGTATTTGCCAGCTTTTGCAACATATATTCTGTTTCTACAAAATAGTAAAGCAGGTGTCTCTAACCCTAGATGATGACTAGAGTTTCCAGGAAACTTCTGGTCTCAAGTAAGTTTAGGAACTGCTGACATATAATATTTCCATCTCTCAGCAAATACTAGTACTTTAATCATGAGAAGCAGGAATCTAGACAGTAGCTTCTGTGTTTTCAACAGCCAGCACCGCCACGGGAAATGAAGCTGATTGAAACTTGGCTAAACACATGGCTTTTGTTCTCCTTTTCCAGCCCCTCATCACTGAGGGGGATCTGTTGGTTGGTTGTTGGAGCTCCTAATAAAGGGTGGCCTTTTACCTCATGACAGGCTGAGATGACACGTGTGCATGGTAGAACAGAGAATACAGGTAGGGCAGGAGCGTGTAGCGCTCTCTGATAGCTTCCCGGATCAGCTGAGTGTATGCTTCCCCAAACAGCCAGGGTTCTCGCCGCTTGGTGTTCATGGTAGCATGGCCTCGGAAGAAGGGCTGGTAAGCTCCAGCCTGGTACCAGCGCAGTAGCAGCTCTGCCTCAGGATTGCCAATGAAGCCGCCCACATCAGCTGGTTACACAGACAGAGACCAGATGAAGAAGCCACACTTGAAACCAATAACGTGCTAAGGTAAAATAAGGCCTTGAAATAAGAGAGGAGACACTCTATGTGCATACTAAACTCGACAGGCAGACCTCTGGCCTCAGATAAGGGGAGTCTGAGCTCCGAACACCAGCCAGCGATCTGGCAGAATGCTCTGTGATTTCTTTTTCTTTCCTTCTTTCTTTTTTTGTCAAAAGGTCACAGGCTTTTCTGTAAGAGCAGTTGTCCTATGTGCTCTGGATCCTCCATTACTCAGAAATTGCAGTCTCCCTGGCTAGGGGTGTGTCTGTGTACTGCAGCTAGAACTGGAGGCAGTATATTCTGAGCACCTTCATATTGGTAACATTTATTAGCATTGAGTTCTCAGGACAAGGGAAGACAAGCCATCAGATATGCAGTTTAACTGATCTATCTTTTCTAAGAGCACATCTTTTGTGTGTGTGTGTGTGTGTGTGTGTGTGTGTGTTCATGTATGAGAAGGCATGTGGAGGCCACGACCTGACTTCCATGTCTTCCTCAGTCATTCTCAACTTTAATTTTTGAGACAAGTCATCTTGTTGAACCTGAAGTGTATTGATGTCTAGACTGGCTTGTTATTAAGCAACAGGGATCCTCCTGTCTCAGCCTCCCCAGCTCTGGGATCACAGGCATGTGCCATCATCGTATCTGGCTCTTTTACATGGGTGCTGGGGTTCAGAACTGAGGTCCTCGTGTTTGTGTAGCAAGCACTTTATTTTCTGAGCCATCTCTAGAGTCCATATTTTTTTAGACAGAGTCTAGCCAGACCTCAGAGGACAACCTTGAACCTTTGATCTTTCTATTTCCACATCCTAGTCTGGATCACAGGTAAGTGCAACCATGCGTGTTTTTATGTGAGGCTGGGGATCAAACTGAGGGCTTCTTGTGAGCTAGGCAAGCCCTGGAGCAACAGAGCACATCTTAAAGAAAAAAAGTTAAATCATGCTGCAGAATCTTACATCTGCTGAGCACAAAATATCTGTAAGGCTGATTCTCTTATTCCCTTGGCTACCCTGCTGCCTGTCAGACCCCAGGCCTTGAGCACGCTAAGCTAGCACTCTACTGAGCTAGGTTGGCTTTGCTTTGGCATTGGTTACAGTGCTCTCATGGTTCTGGAACACTGAGTTACTGTGTATCTGGAGGCAGTGCTGAGGAAACAAAATGTCCTCAACTTTATGCCCTTAACTCAGACAAGATACATGTAAGATTTAAACAAACAAACAACAAACAAACCCAAACAAACAGGTTCTCACCATGTAGACCCCGCTGTCCTGCAGCTTGCTATGTAGACCAGGCTGGCCCTGAATTTGCAGAGATGCTCTTACCTCTGCCTTTAGAAGGTTGGATTAAAGGTGGGCACCACCATGCCAGACTGTGCAGTAAGTTTTAAAGTGATACTTCTGCTCTCCTCCCATTTTCTTCCCTGCATCCATCCTCACCTCAACAAGCTAGTGAGCACGAGGGCCCTCATGTCTCACTCCCTCCTGTTTGATGCCTCAGGACAGCAACCAGCTTACCTCCACAGAAGGAGATCCCTGAGACACTGAGGGTGAGTAACATCGGGATGGAGATTTTCAGATAGCTCCATTCTGCTGTGTTGTCTCCCGTCCACACTGCACCTAGATCGCTCATAATGAGGCGTTGAAACACACACAAATACTCCAATGCATTCTATTTCATTTAGACTCCATATTTGTAAAATACAAAAATAACAAAAAGGGAAACAGGTTTCTCACGTTAAACAAATTCTAATATTTCTGCCAAAGGTATCAATTTTCTAATGTGAAAAAGATATTAAGGTCCATAAAACCCTGGGTAGTGGTGGCGTATGCCTTTAATCACAGCACTCAGGGGGCAGAGGCAGGCAGATCTCTGTGAGTTTGATGCCAGCCTGGTCTACAGAGCAAGATCCAGGACAGCTAAGGCTATAGAGAGAAACCCTGTCTCAACACACAAACAAATAAAAAAAAAAATCCCAGACCCAAAACCATCTTAGGGTTTCCACTGCTGTAAAGAGACACCACAAGTAAGGTAACATTTAACTGGGGCTGGCTCACAGGTTCAGAGGTTCAGTCCATTATCATGAAGGCAGAAGCATGGCAGCATCCAGGCAGGCATGGCACTGGAGGAGCTGAGAGTTCTACATCTCCATCTGACTGTAGCAGGGAAAAACTGACTCTTCTGCACTGGGTAGAGCTTCAAAGCCCAACACCACAATGACACATTTCCTCCAACAAGGCCACACCTCCTAACAGTACCACTCCCTGTAGGCCAAGCATATTCAAATTCTGGGTTTCTTGTCCCTTTTGGTCATCACAACAACACTATTATTAGCTCTATGATCAGGGAACTATGGTAAACAGTAGATCCACAACCTTTTCTAGTTATAGAGCTACTGAATAGATTTGAGTCTAGAAGTCACACTGATAAAGCCAAAGTTCCAGTTCACCTTATAGTGGGTAAGAGTTTATGATGACAATTTCTATATCATTAGAGAGACAGTAAGAGGGAACATAATCTTATTTCACCACATCTAGAGATCCTGGAGCCTTTTTTGCTCTCTTTTACTAGTAGATATTTTTGTTTTAGTCCTCTGTAGAAATGTTGAGCTGTCCTATATTTCAAGGACATTTTCAAGGGATTTTAAAAAACTGCACTCTAGTGATTTTTCCTTGACCTCAACTAAGGTATGGATGTATCTACACAGTGATTTTGAAATCATGGTGGCACTCTCATTAAGAAAGCTCACACAAACAAGGCGGTGGTGGCGCACAAGGCGGTGGTGGCGCACGCCTTTAATCCCAGCACTTGGGAGGCAGAGGAAGGTGGATCTCTGAGTTGGAGGCCAGCTTGGTCTACAGGGTGAGTTCCAGGACAGCCAGAATTACCTGTGTGAAAAAACAAAACAAAACAAAACAAAACACCTCCCTCCTCAAAAAACAAAAAAGAAAGCTCATGAAGACACATGTATATCATAGCTACACACTGAGTCAAATAATCACAGAGTACTGTAGAAACAGACCAGCATCTAAGCGATCAGAACTAATGTAAGACAGCTCAGAGCATGGTAGCATACAATTCCAGCACTGGGGAAGGAGAGGCAATTCAAGTTCAAGGCCAGCCTGAGCTACATAGTGAGACCCTGTATCAAAAAATCCAATAGAAATAACATTAACATTCATATGACTTCTTATTTTTTTAAACTGCTGCTTATAAACTTTTTCATTAATTTTCTCCCTCCCTAATTTCCCCTGCAGGCTTTTTTTCTCTTCTTTTCTTTTTGTCTTTGTTTGTTTGTTTTTGAGATAGAAACAGTTGTTTGTTTTGAGGCTGTGGAAATTGGTCCTCTCCTTCCACCATGTGGGTCCTTACAATTTAACTCTGGCCATTAGGCTTGATGGCAAGTGCTTTTACCAAGTGAACCCACTTGCTGACTTTTATCTGTCTGTCTGTCTGTGTATGTATGTATGTATGTATGTATGTATGTATCTATCTATCTATCTATCTATCTATCTATCTATCTATCTGTATCTCAGGTTGGTTTTACATCTTCTATGTGACTTACAATGACCCTGAATTCCTGATCCTTCTGCTTCTACTCCCAAGTGCTAGGATTATAGGCTTAAATTTTCCTGTATTTTACTAAAATCTACTTATTGATTTAAATGACTACATTCACATTTTTAACAATTGGGATAATGACTATCACTTAGGCATACTTTCTTTTTTTTTTTAAGATTTATTTATTTATTTTATGTACATGAGTACACTGTAGCTATCTTCAGATGTACCAGAAGAGAGCATCAGATCTCATTACAGAGGGTTGTGAGCCACCATGTGGTTGCTGGGATTTGAACTCAGGACCTCTGAAAGAGCAGTCAGTGCTCTTAACCACTGGGCCATCTCTCCAGCCCCCATACTTTCTTTTTTAACTTACATTTGTTACAAACATATTCTCATGCATTAAGACTAGCCCTTTAAGGAAGGAGAGGACTAACTACCACAAGGTTGTCCTCTGACCTCTACACACGTGCCATGTGTCACGCCTTCCTAAAATAAATGAAAAAGGCCATTTAAACTACAATTTTAAACTGCCTCACACAATTTGTCTCATGGATAACCCATATTTTTGCAACCCTTCTTTTATTGTTATATGTGTAGCCTTTCCTTTCAGTCTCAAGGTCTAATGCTATAATGAACACCTCTATCGAAACGATTCTGTCCTGGGGCTGAAGAACATGGGCTGGTTTAGGGAGGTTGAGGGTGAGACCTGAAAATGCCTACCATACAGCAAAACTAAGTTCTTTGCATCAGCACCTAAGCTCTTAAAATCACTTTTATTTTAAGACCCACAGCCTTAAAATAGCCTTCCTGCCACAGAGTAGTTGTACTGAACCAGATCTGTAAACGAGATCCAGTCATAAGTGACCCTGGCAACAAACAGCAG